>KZ308763.1:228083-245443 GCA_000376725.2 Ladona fulva | reverse complement strand
TTCTTCATTGAATCGACGGTGACAGGGTTCAACTCCCTGGACATGCTCAGTGAATGGTTAATGCCACAGCTTCAGGAGGACATTCCAGACGGTATTTATCAACAAGATGGTGCCCCTCCTCATTTTCATAATGAAGTGAAGTCGTTCTTGAATGAACACCTTCCTCAGCGTTGGATTGGGCGCGGAGGCCCTATGAAATGGCCTCTGAGGTCCCCTGTTCTGACGCCAATGGATTTCTTTTTGTGGGGTTATGTGAAGGACAATGTGTACATTCCTCCACTACCAACTACTCTGCAGGAGCTGCGGGCACGGATCAGGGAGGCTTTTGGTAAAATTGACGAAGAAATGAAGCACAGAGTGTGGCAGGAGGTTGAATATCGCTAAGATGTTGTTCGAGTCCCTCAAGGTGCCCACATTGAACTTTACCAATGATTTTATTTACCTCGATAAAACTTTTTGAGTTGATATTTCAGCTTTTATGTCTTTTATAAGGGTAACCTTAAGTAAAGCTGAATAATGAAATATTAAAATCGGAAACATCATTATCGGACACCCTGTATTCTTTTATGAATGAGTCATACAACAGTCTGAACGGGTCTATGGAGTCCATAAATCTCTTCTTTAAATTCTGAAGTTCTTCAAATTTAATAAAAGCAGGAAAGCAGTGAACATTTTTCATTTTGATGTTTTGGTTTACTCTATTCTCTTAATTATCTCAGAAGTTGATGCAAAACGTTTTCAATGTGTAGTTCGTTGTCTATACAAACTAGCACTTTTCCTCTCGCCCACATGAATCCTTAATTACACTTCCGTAATTTTCGTATCCATATGGCACATTACGTACATTTAACCATAGTATCAACCTCTTTAGTATATTAGCAATAAACGTGTTAGCCTAGCAACACTGAGGTCCAGTGGTTCAATCCTGGTTTGTCTTTGATGAATTTTCGAACCACCATGACTTGAAAAATATGCATAATACTTCCACTAAATCATATTCAAAACTCAAAACAAGTAAAATTATAGAATAGATTATCTCTTTTCATTCTCTTTCAGCAACTATGCAGAAGCCCTTTCAATCTTAATAATAAGGGAATTATGCAGGAAAATTTAGTTTACCGCAGCAGCTGACAATCAAAATTATCTTTGTATTTAGTATTTCGTTTCTCCATGAAACCTCACTTAAAATATTTGATCGAAAGTTTTGAATGCGTATTTTTAGCCAGTTTTTGAAATATTTTGAAAATGGTCGATTCTGAGAAGTCATTATAAAGTAAGATATAGTTGGTAACTGTTAATCAAGATATTTTTATGCCATCTTAAAGCTTTTAATAAAAAAATAAAATTGTTATATATAACATTTTTTTCTTAAATCCATATCCATAAAAGATATTTTCCGGAAAAAACAAGATTCGAAGAGAAATAATCGTGTTAGAAATCGGCAATACTCCCTTATTCCACCGAGATATTCTACAAATCTTGTACAAGGGAAATTTATGCATGAATGTTTGATTTTGCATTATTGTTACGCTCCATTCACATATTTTATGTTGCATAAATCTTTTAATCACTAATTAAAAAAACTCGAAGCCGTACGGCAAAAAAATTTTTGTCTTCCTCGGCCTCTATTACTTGAGAAATGCATTTAGATCGATTCCATAAGTTACAATCCTAGATTCCCGGACTCTCGGATAGGTCGATGGTGTGCGCCTTTGCCCTGAGAGAAAGAGGCCTCGGGTTCGATTCCCGGATGGAACTCATACGTGCAAAATGGCCTTTGCTATCGAAAAACATTTAAAATACTACAACTGCTACTTTGATCAAAATTAATCCACCGGAATAAACTAAGCAGTATCCATTAATTATGGAAAATCCTTAGGTCTTCAAATACACAAAATATCTAAAGAACGGAATTTTCAAGCTAAAGATATGGGAAACCGCTCGAAATCCACCTATACTCGGGTTCTTACGAGGAAATGGTATGTATTTTCTCTAGTGCAGTATTTACTTCCATCGCTTCTATTTTTCGTGTAACCCACCCAATATCTCAGATATAAGTTTGAGAGAAGTAAGCTTCTCTTACTTCTCTCAAACAAATAAATAAATAAATTCTCTTGATCTAAGAAAGCTCCTCTCGAGATGTTCCGCATTTAAGTATTCTTTCAAAACTTTTCTCGCACGTTTATATTCTATTCTATATCTAGGAACTTCTCCCAAGTTTGTTTCGTTAATTATGGTTACCAAGTCAGCGCACAAAGAATTTGTAATAATTTCTACATGGGTTGATAATTTTCGGATTATTTTTACAAGGAAAGATACGTGAACTTTTTGAGAAGCCTCCTCATTCGACAACTTTAATACTAACCATCTACCGAAAGCAAAAAGATACATACTTCCACCCTAAGATAAGATATAAGTTACAAACATAAAGCCTCACTCATTCGTCGAATTTAACCATAAAAACCTATTTATTAGGGCTCACTCTTCTCGTAGTCCAATGTTTGATCTATTACGTGAAAAATAACATCGGGGGTTAAATTTTTAGTATTTCTGAAAAGATAACCGTTATTATTGAGATTAAATATTTCATCGAATTATACGAGTGTTTATCTTGCACTATATCAGATTTGTTTACCTTTTCACACTACGCTAGAGACTAAAATTTGATATACATATCTAAAAATAATAAAAATGACGACTTAATTACGCCAATGCTATTCTTAAGAAACACCACTCTTGAAATTAATCCTTTTGCAAGTCATGAACACCAGGCCTTCACGATTTACGGCCCGCGGACCACTTGTGACTCTAAGGGTTCACTTTCCAATCCGCAATGACTTTTTTTTACAAAAATTGGCAATTAATTTTAAAGTCGAGAATGAAAGGATGTTATAAAAAAGGTGCCTAAAGAGCCAATTGAAAGATGCAGCCTTTTCATAACATTCAAAATTACTAAAAACGTTACTGAAAATATGTTAAGTGTCGCGTTAATTATTCATTTTTTCTGTATTTAAGTAAATTATCTTCGTAAATTATAAAATAAAATTTTCAAAATATCTTCATCCTCACCCCGCGATAATTTTTGACATATCCATTCGTCTCTTCACTTCTTGTAAACTGTGCAGGCCTGATAATCACAAACAATCATGCTATAACCAGGATTCAAACCCGGGACCTCGGAGTTATGCTATACTAGCACACTAACCCCTACGTCGCCTAGATCGAGCACAATTAGTCTTCATTTTTCAAATTTTATGTAGATTTTTACTTATATATACATTCCACACATTTGTACCGTTTTAACCAATCGGAGCAATCTTGTTTTTATTATGTTCGTACTTTTCAGTTTTGCAGGTTTTCACAACACGACGATTATGTTTTGAAAACCTTAAGGTATTGGGATTGTCAATAAGTTCTTGACAGCCTTTAATTTCACTGAATTTCCTCAGTGATATGTTTTTTAAGGTGGAAAAGAGTTTTTAGGACAATGGAAAACACAGAAATGCTGCAAAATATACCCTCTCCTAAGGGAAAGAATTTCTCAATTTCACCGAGTCCAGTAGTTCGTTGTGCTAATGTTTATCCCCTGAGAATTGCGTCAGCTAATGAATGAAGCGCCGCGTGTGGAATTTTTGTAGCATATAAATTCTATTGTATTTGCGCAAACCGTAATTGGGACAGATGCTCCATTTTCCCGTATAATGCTCGTTCTCTCAGGCAGAAATTATTTCTCGATGGATGATTGCAAATACTTGCTAACTTGATTAATTTAAATGCTAAAGTCTGGATTAACGGTAATAACACGTTCCCTCGCGGAAATCTCCTTAAGGGAGGGAGAATACCCGACCTTGGCAAAACTTTAGTGGAGGTAATCGCAGCGCTAAATGGTTCATCCATGTCGTGAGCATAAATAATATTTCCAACCCCGTCACGCGGGAGAAAAGGTAAACAAAGGAAATGAGCGCAATAGATACCGTTAAAAGTGACGCAAGGAAACTCATGGCGCAAGGAGAATGTTTCTAAACATAGTCGTGTTGGCGCAAATACTATCTCGCTGCTTCAGCGCTTATCTTACGTAATACCTTCACACGCCATGTACGTTTTCTGAATTGTTTTGACTTTTTTAATGCCTATTTTTTCTTATTTCAGTATAAATCAATTCTCGCAGTCGACACCATAACTACACTAACGCAACGAATAACTCTCCATACTGCATAGTTTTAACATAACAACCAGAATTTATATTTTTTAAAATTAATGTGCTCATTTTGGGAGAAACATGTTCAATTACTAGCTGAAGTACCCGTTGATTCTCAACGGGGAAAATATGAAAATGCATGAGCTCGGATTCAACTACGTAAATTAGTCGTCAGGGGGACGGTTTGTTTACAACCACAAAATTTTGGAAAGGTTTCATATATTATGAAAATATATGAAATCAAGTAGAGACCACAAACAGAGGACTAGAACAAATCAAAACCACAAGCGCCAAACACAACCAGCCAAACTCAAACCACCAGCTAAACAAATGGCAACTCAGAAAATTGAACCAAGTAGAGACTATGAAAGAAAAATATTAAGCGAAGAAGACAAACGAAGATTATGAAAAATAAAACGAAGGACATTTCAAACTATGATTTATGTGAGAGTGAATGTGTGTGTGTGTGAATGACCGTGAGTGAATGACAGTTGAACAAAAAATAAAATCAAGCGGAGACCACAAATGAAAAATGAAATAGAACAATACGAAATCCAAATATAAGCGCTAAAGGCCACCCAATTCCAAACTAAATAAATCCAAACCTCCAACTACCCAAATGCTTACAGCAAGTGCTCAATACTTCTGCTACCTACGAAAGAGAGCACGCGTCTCAGATAGCCGCGGGCGCGACAATCAAGTAATTATCGTAATGAATAGCAAATGAATTACAATGTAAGCAACTAATCCTAAGCGAAGCTCATCATTCAATTAGCTTAATTAACTCATTATTTCCTTATTGAGTCTCGGAGAATACGGCAGAGAGAAATTAAAAAATTAGCGATAGATAATCGACTATGAAAATAAAACTCGCGATATACAAATAGCTTTTAGATCTGTCCGATCATTTCAAACGGTAAAAATAAAGCGATAAATTCTACAATAATTTTTTGAGTATGAAATCTTATATTTCTAATCTTAGCACAGTCTTTGTATTACACACATATAAAATACGAAAACTATACATACGTGTGGGAATATATATAAACTATCCATTTAAGGGGCTCCCAGATAGCCTAATGGTAAGCGGGTTTGCTTTTGGTGAAAGTAGTCCCCGATTTAATTCCCGGTGCCGGCCCATGTAAACAAAATAAACTTAGCTGTCGAAGCACATTTTAAAAATAAAACTCTGCTACTATATGTTCAATTACCTCAGGATACAAAGCAATATTAATAAAGTAAAACGTACGAAACGGAATTGAAGGCACTTATTATCTGAGCGATATTTGAAAATTATCATTTTGTAAATGAAATCGTAAGCAAAACGTTCCCTAGAGTTTAAATTCAGCCAAAGAGCCATTAATATATCACTGTGTATACCTTACAGCGCTATCCATAGCGTATTTAAATGAAAGTTGAGAGGAAATACACAAACAGGACTTAAACAATTGAATTTGTCGTCCAGATGACGTCGTGTTGAAAATTATGAATTTTGACGATGTGCTCATATATTTTATCAAATTTTGCGTTATTTGGACCCGAAACATATTATTTTAATTTTCCAAAAGAAATGAAGCCTGCGAGTGGTAAAAGTGAACTTTACATTTATTTTTTACAGGAAACATTTTCCTCGTCTAGGATCGAACCGAGGACTAAAAGGCACATGAAAAAGTAGCCTATAATCTGTGCGGGGAAGAGATGTAATATTGTGCCAATCTTGAAAGTTGGAAGACAGTTAGATAAAGAGTTTTAGAGGAAAATAAAGTTTCCCCTCCTCTACTTTCCCACCCCCTCTCTTTAACCTCTGCCTATGACGTCATAAAAAACATAATGGTCCATTTAACCATCGAAAGATGTAAGATATCAGGATAAAAAGTAGCCTATGTGTCAATTCAGGACATACATTATCGCGCTGTCAAACATCATCCAACTCAGTTGCACATTTTTTGCGCAATGTGGTAACAGACAGACAATTTTTTAATAGGTGTTTTGGCCTAAATATCACTTCTAATTGCCATATCTACTACTTTTTTGAAATGTTAGTTAATGTACTACAGAAACGGTTCCCTTACAGATTTATTATAACTATAGATTTTTACCCAGTAACAATCAAAACCGTCCTTAAGTTGTTAGAGTACTTTGTTGCCAGGCAATATGAAGAGATTTTATATACATAATCTGAAACCTCGTTGATTTTGTAATAGCTTTCAATGTTGCAAACATTTAATTCTGACCAATGATTTTGAAACTGTACATAAAGCATAAAAATTTGTGTCCTAAGCAGTATTATGATGAACATTTAAGCAAAGTTTATCAAAAGTTTAGAAGCTTATCGTTGCTATCATCCCTAGGCAAGTTTTAACCGAAAAATAAACGTCTATCGTTGTATGTGTCAAAACTCCTCATAGTGTCTAACAAATGCTTAAAAAATAAAGGTAACTGGCTTACATTAAAGCTGTGACTTTTACTCCAAAGGAAATTTCATTAAGAGTTTGATTTTTCAATTCCAACGGATCCTATGAATCAAAATCACTTAATCTGGACCAAATTTTCAGAATTCCATTCCTGAAGCATACTGAGTTAATTCATCTCATAACTTTAAAGTGCATTTTCATAAAGTGAAGGCTACCTCGTGTCATTGCATCAGATACATTTTAGTGCTAAGCATTTCCACCGAAGAAAAACTGCAAACTAATTCATAAATGTAGCAGAGGGTATGGTAAAAACATCATTTTGTAAATTTCCATGAGAACTTGAGTTTTGCTTCTAGTTTCGACTTAAAGAGTCGTCATCAGGCTCATCAACCATCGATTAAATACTTATTTTTGTTTATTTATTTTACATGCCATAATAATATGGTGTACGCTGTAGGTTTGCACCTTTCCACCTCATTCTCAGGAAATTGTTACTATTAACGTAGTGCGAATGTAAGAAGAAACCTCACGAGAGATCGAGGAGGAGATCGAGGGGAGACACTCCTGTCCAGCGGAAGTGTGATTGGAATCTGCAAGATGCATTGATTCATTCGACACCGGTTCGTCGGGAAGTGACGATGAATTCAAAGTGGGAAGGAAAGCTGTGTATAAAGGAAGTAACGGGCGAAGAGGTAAGCGGTAAATGGAGAAAGGGGAATTGGAGAATAGATGTGCGGGCTGAGGTGGAAAGAGGAGACGGGGAGGGGTTTTCGCGTGGGTGGGGGCAGTATTGATTGAGAGCAACGATGTGGAGTGGGGTGAGGGGGCGGAAGGAGGGAGAGGAGAAAATAGTTGCGCAGATGCAGGATGTTGAGTGCAGAGGGAGTAGAGGGGAGGTTGCCGGAGGGCATATGAATGGGTAGTACAGGGAGGAAGGAGCAAGAGAGCATGTGTATGTGGTCAGGGTGGTAACACCGATTTAGGATAAGTAGAGCTTTAGATTTTGAGCTAAAAATACGCTCACCAGCATCGAGGAGCTTCGTATCTGATTTTCCTAAGATAGGAGGGAAATAAAATTAATGATTCATTCTGCCCTCTGTCGTAGTGTCGCGGTTTTATATTCCCCATGGCCGCGTCTTTAGATTTGCCTATTAATCTTGTCAACCATTTTGGGGTCCGATTCTAATTCATTCCGTTGTGAGTTGCGGAGTGATCTTTAAGGCTCGTTAATGAGGTTCTTTTTAACGGCCTGAATGACGTGATTGACTTGCGAGGGGTTTGGGTATTAACTCTTCTCTGTGGCTCTGAACAAATTATTTCCATTTAAGCAAGGAAATGGGTTAGATGACTTGGCACGATAAAGTCGTGCATCTCGGAAAATTCCCAAGGAGAAACGGACATGAAAAAAGTCTGACGGAACCGGGACCCGGTTCCGNTTTTTCCATTTAAGGTTATCTCAACAAATAAACGTACTTATCACAATCACCAATTGAACATAATTCCGCGTTATTTGCCAATGCTTTAACGGAACGGGATTTCCAACTATTCCCTCCGCTCCATCTATCCAAAATCGGAGTACATTTCATGACAAAGGTTCGTAATAAACTTAAGAGGTATCTTTCATTTTAACTTAAGAGGTTTCTCTCATTTTGAGACCTCGTTTGGGAAAATTTTCCTTTTTAATACATATATAAGCATCTAGCTCTATAACGTTCGCACGTTATTATAAAAAGCGCATTCTTATTTCAGTTTGTTTTCTTGATTTTGAATTCGAATTTGGCACGATTGCTTCGCTTGAAAAATTAAAGCGTTATGCTTCTTTTCTGAAAATTTAATAGATAACATAAAAAGTTAGATGGTATATCGGAGAATTTATTTAATAAATTGAACATTATTTCCTTGCATCATTCTTTGGTACGCACACAAGGTGAATATTTGGTGGTTATATCGCAGATATAAAATAATATTACCGTGGGTTTCATCAGCAAATGTTTAATCATAATTATATTTTTTGATGGCACTTTACTTTATTTAACGTAAATTTTCAACTATCGGTTGTAACTATATGTTTTCTAAAAATTTTACCTGTAGCAGAGCCCTAAAACGTTGTTACTTTAGATACTTCAATAAATTTGTGAATGTAATTATAGTTTTCGTTGTTCATTTAATTTGTACTACCTTTATATATTTAGGAGACAAATTCGTAATTTTTACAGTATTAATTTATAACTAGTATCTTCGTCTACGTTCAAGACATCTTCAAGTGAGCACCTATTCTAATAGACGTAGCCGTGACTAATCGAAATAAATGTATTCTATGGAAATTACTAGGTTGTTTTATTCCTAGATATGGCAGCATTCCGAAAATTTGAGCTCGATTTACATCAACAGATTTACCTTTCTTAAAGTTTTACATAAAATGAATCCAGCAAAAGTAAATTAAATCAAAACTACAGCAAGTAAGATGCAGAAAACCGATTTTTGTACCGGTTCAGTGCGCATCTCTTGCGTGCACATAGCGAACTATCCTGCGTAATACAGAATATGAAGCCAGATATCTTAAATATTTATCTGATTGATTTATTCAGTAGATAAGAATATCTAATCGGCAGATTATTCTTATGTATTTTGAAAAATCTTGTCTGCTGAAAAATCTCACAGAATCTTCTTGCCCAGACGTCTTTCTGGAAAGCTAATTTATGCGTAGTTTCTCTTCGAAAGCAAACCTAGAGTTGAACTACCGTTCTAATTTGGGAACTGAAATTTGCTGCTCAATTCATCAGTCCTTTCCAGAGAGAAGGTTCTAGAAAGGAAAGAAGGAGGAAAATGGAGGAAATCTGGTTGAATCATAGGATTCTTGTTCAGGAGACGTTAGTCCTATCTTCTAACGCCATCTTCTGGAGAAATATGGAGGAGGTGAGCGTGTGCAATAATAATGGCGCCGCTGCCATATTTAAAATCCGAAGATTGCATGATAAAGTCCATAAGATAGATTCCCTAACGTACGGTTTAGCATTCTCCGTGGCTGGACACTATAAACGCCGCCGAGGGCATTTTTCCTTGCTCCACCACAACGTAAGTTTCTGTGAAGACTTGAATGGATGGATATATTTTCTTAAAATAACCTCAATGAATGACATGAATGTGTACACACAATAATTGTCTCATAATCCTTATATCACATCACCCTTTATCCTAATTTGTTTGTAATAATTCCGCACAAAATACTTGCAATTACGGGAAAGTATCCTTAAAATGGAAGCTGCTCGCAAAAGATTACGAACTACATGGTGCAATAAATCATTTTCTCTGCTTTAGATAGCGGCAAAAATTCCAATCCCTCTATTATTTTGTTAATGGCTAAGTTATTAGGTAGATAATCTTAAAAGCCGATGATTATTTTTATGTATAAGTAGCCGATATTTTCTTGAAGCTAACTCTCTCACGGTATACGAGGTGGTATATCTACTCCGAAGAGAATTATAAATCAACTCAGTTATGTATTAAGTCTTTCGAGATAAATATCACAGTAATAAGGGTTGGCTCTAAAATGTTAAATATAATTTTAATTCAGTCTTCACGAAAGTGAAGATCGAAGATAGGTCTGAGAGGAAAAAGTCGGCACGGTAATTTATTGAGAGCAAGGGCAGTATTAAGATGTAGTAAGCTATTGGATGGATATGAATGGGTATTCTTTTTTTATTACGGAGTTCATATTCTTCTTTCATACATCTCAGCAATATATTTAGAAGGCATACTCGTTAGCAATAAGGAAGTGGTAACACGAAGGGTATAATTATCGCACATACTTTCCTCTTACGCCTTTACGAACAGTCAATTAAAAGTTAACTTGTTCAGCTCTCTACCAATAACAAGCTAAAGTATAGATAAAAGGTGACTCTGTTTTGTCTTAATTTATTAAATCACTTTCCGTTACATTTCTGAGGAACGTACCGAAATATTGATGTTAGAAAAGTAGTTTTATCTACGTTTTCAATCGCTACCATTTCGTAGTTATCCGAAGGAAGAATGGACTTGAAAAAAGTCTGACGGGACCGGAAGTACCGTCAGACTTTTGCTAAATCCGTCAAGTCCATTCTTCCTAGGGACTAATCCTGGATGCGAACCATCTTGCGCACCTTACCTGTCTTATATATATTTCGTAGTTATTCTAAATAAATTCGTTTATCTTACTCCTTAATAAATGGAAGAAATTGGTACACACATCATAACCATCACATTTAATTGAACATGGAGATGCTTTGTAAACAAGCTTTATATATACACTTACACATTTCATAATTATCACCAGCCACCAGCACCATTATTCTGTAATTATTCCGTATCCAAGGCAACGTAGTAATTGTGATCACTCGTATCATCATATCAAATTCATATCATATCATTATATATAATTTCCCAAGTGTCCATCCGTCCGTCCCCCTCCGTATCTCAGAAACGGAGTCCCGGAGACTCGGAGTCGAACCCCAAAGCTAAAAATGTGTTTCCGTAAGATTGCATGCGATTTTCCAGTTTCGAGAGTGCAAGGCTTTCTTTCTTCATTAATTAAAATACCTAAATTTGAACATATTTTTTTCAAACGTTGTTAATTCGAAGGTTAAATGTGCAATCAATCTTATTCTTGCCGTGTTTAAACGTTTTAAGGTCCAATTTTGATTATTTTGCTTTTATTTCGAAATTTGTAATTGTTTTAGAAAAAGATGTGATCAAATTAATCGTTTATTATGTTTGATAATTCAAAACAGACATAATTAAATTATTTATTCTGTAAAGATACGTTTCTTTTAATATAAAGTAGTCACAAGTGTTTAAATTTTTGGAGATATTAAATACACCATACGCGCAAATATTTGCGCGGGATCTGCTAGTTCATATAAATTGTATTAATACTTTATGAGAGGTTCAGAGTAATGTTAAAATAGCAACAGGAATCACACACTGAATTTCGACCACGATGAAATCTAATTACAAACGTTAAAGGTTTCAAAAGAGTTGTACAGTCAAGCTCTGCAGACTGAAATTGATTAAAAACTGGAGAATATATATGTAGGCATTTATGTATAATCCCGTAAAGTGAACCAGAGCACAAACATTAACGAGAAAATTCGGTAAAAATTTGACTTTATTAGCTTTCACGGTCGTCTGGGAAGGAATTTTCTAATCAGCTTACCATAGAAAAGGAGGACAAGTAAACATTAAATAAATAAATATTCAGTAATCCAACTAAACAATCATTTTACAGAAATCGGAAGATCTGTGCTGGAAAATAAAATCATGCAAGCAGCGAGTAAAATCGCTGACCTTCAAACGAGCTTACCAAAGCCAAGCTCCTGTTTAATTCATCTACCAACTCCCAGAAGTCTGTAATAAATGGATTAGAGCCAAAAATGTTGACAGATACGTATGTTTAGGACAGTCCCTGATTACGTGGATGGAGATGTAGTGAAAGACGTAAACAGAGGAATAAATTTTGGATGATCTCACATGTGTAATGCAAACATTATAAGGTCAGCCATCTCTTATACTCGATGAGGAATTTATTTGAACGCTATTTCTGGCTGTCTTTACATAAGACTGGAAAACATTGACTTTGAATAACAAAATAAGGCCAGGGCCAGGATAACAAAGAAAGAAGCGTTGTGAAGCATCGTCAGAACAGGCAGCCATCGGATAAGGAATTCATGCGAAATTGTGAGACATAAGGTAGATTCAGTGTGTTCATTTCACCTGACTGTGAAGCATGTCTTTCACTGATACCATTATAGTAAGTATGATGGGTTGATTGCATTTAAAGAGGGCGTTGAACCACCAGCGAAGCGAATGAGCTCCTAGTCTTATGAAGTAACTCAGGTGAAAGTCTATCTACAAATAATATTCATTCAGCCAAATAGGTTGGCGTTTTAGTACTTGCATGTGTACTGACGAGGTTTTGGGTTCGACACGAAACAGTATCTAGGACGTTCGTGTATATCTGTTGCCACATTTTTGTACATTTCATTCAAATAAATCGACTTGCACAAAAATAATTTATTGCAAAACAAGTTTTACAGCAAAAATAATTGCACAAATCCAATCTTGGGTTGGGTTCGGTTGTATTTTTACAAATATTTGTATTGTGAATGTTTTCAAACATTTATTTTGTGCGATGTAATTCCACCAAATATCATTGGATCTGTTTCATTTTTTCTATCAACTTGTGTTCCCTAACCCTCATCTCTTGAGGGCAAACTCATTTATTAACGTAAACAGTGCGTCTCACTATACCATATGTTTGCGTGTTTTCTTAGGAATATCTATTTAAATTCAAAGAAAATTAACACTAAAAACTCATAACTCACTATCAGTAATGAATTAGAGGTTTTTAAAAACACTCCGTTGGCCTTACTTCGACAAGCGGAAATGAACTAATAGAATAATATATAAAATTAAAAAATTTCTTTAAAACACTCTTATAAATATAATATAAATTTGTGATTAACTTTCCAATCTCCCTCCGAATAACTCAAAGGCTGGGCCCTATACACCTTCAAATCCCCAGAGTTCATTATCCCACATCAAGGACAAAGGGGATCCCTCCTCGCTACCAGGGGTCTATGAGTTAGAATGTGAAGATTGCCCGGCTATCTATGCGGGTTAGAGCGGTCGGTGACTTAAAACAGGAACCACGGAACACCCACTGTGCTACTGCCTTAACAATACGTCCTCTGCCTTTGCTAGGCATTGATTAGAAAGTGGCAATTCCAGCTCCTTTTCCCCGAAATTTCTTTGCATGCAGCTAAAGAGGAAGAAGGCGGAAGATATTTTAATGTCTGCTATAAACCTAACCAATGATAATATATTTTTGTACTCTTTCCCTCTCCTCACCCTTCCTTCAAAACTTTCTGCGTACAATTGATCGCATTTTCTGTATATTTACATGATGATGAGATTTTAGCCGAAAGCGGTCGTTGAATTATATCTTAGGTGGATGTTATAAAGTGTTTTTTTTCTCTTAGTTAATTATGTCTTTCCAGGGAGTCCAGCATGCGATGGTAGATTATATCAGTAATAAACTTATATTATCACATTTTAATCATTATTAATATTTTAAAGCGACAATTTTTATATTGCGGAATATAATTTAAAATGGGAAACATCCTGCAAATTTTAAAGCGTATGTGGTAATGTTTGGTGTATGGTGTGCATAATAATGTCAGCCTACACAAGTATCGTGAATTTCGAAGTTAACCAAATAATTTCTTGTTGCACGTCAATGTGTAGCAGCAAACCGAAGCACTTTAATGGACTATGATTGCTATGAGAATACAGGAGTATGAGTACAGAGGTTCTCTGTATTAGTCAAGTTTTCGGAGTTAAAGAAGTGATTGTGAAACATGAGACGGTTGGAATCAAAATGTCCGCTCCTCAACGTGTTACAGTGAGAATAGAGATGCAACAGTGTCACTATTACCTGAGAAGATTTGCTGCGAGTGCTCCTCAGATATATAAAAATCGAATAGCATGGGAAGCTCATTTAGAGCGTACAATACCAAAAATAATAAAATTTAAATTCAAAATATAAACAGTTATCTAACAAAAATTGATCGTGTTTTAATGATCATATACAGTTACTAGAGAAATATCATCCTAGATATTCCTATACCTATTACGTATTAAACGCAGTAATAGTACAAAGATAAAAATTTTAATGATTAGATAATGATAGTAATAATTCGGTTTTATTCGGGCAAGATTTAGACTACCGGGTCTCTTCTTACATCTAACCTTCATCACATGAAATTTAAAAGAGATAGCTTGAAAAAAGTGGCACTACACCAAAGAAAGTTCCTTTTTACCTTTGAAATTTCTTACGGCTTTGGAGTGAGTTTTCCTTTCTGATATAGGAAGAGGTGCGCAGAAATACTTAGCAGATTTAAAAACCTAACTTTGCACTAAGGAAAAAATACACTTACAAAAAATACACTTACAAAACATACACCACAGGAAAACACCCTCAAGAAAGGGAGTGTAAGAAACTTGCGAAACCTAGTGATAAATTAGAAATATTTCACGAGAAGGTAGCTTAAATTACACATGAAAGTCAATCAATATTATACAGACACATTTTTACATAGACATAACTACTATAATAACACGGCTGCAAGATAAATTCCGTGCTGTCATCACCTGGAGAACCGTTGCAAAAGTAAAACTGGCTCACAGGAGTTACACAGCGATTGCCCTCGAGGAGATACGGTCAAACTCATTGCCTCGAGGACCTCAAGGAAGTGTTAAAGAGGCTAGAAATACATCCCGACAAAAGAGGGCAGAGAGGCAGATAACGCCTTTCCAAAAGCCTGGAGAATCCTTTTCAAACATGCCCCCTTTTGGGCGCAATTATGCTGATTCCCTTAATGCCCCAATAAAGAAAACCGCCCCGGCGGAGGAAATTTTTCAGGACGGAGGAAGGCGTGAGAGGCAAGGAGAGGTCAAGTCGAGGTATTCTGCGGGATATCGATCGAGATGGAATCTCTCCTTTGTTTCTCTTCCTCCTTTTTTACCTGCCCTGTACAATGTCCCGCTCATTTGCCCCGCCTATTTAGACATGTATAAGAAAACTCGATGAAAAAATCGAGCCGTGAAAAAAGGCCGGGTCTGAATACGTTCCTATTTTTGGAAGGCGAGGGAAAAAAATACGTCCGGATTAGGAGATCCCCTTTCGCGTCACTCTTTTTTCCTCGGCTAGGGGCAGGTGAGGGGAGGGGCTGGCAAAGGGGCGGGAGATGAGAGGGGAAGGCGGTGCAACAGCTTGTTTCATAAGTGCCTTGACCCTCTAATGCCTCCTCCTCATTTTTAGAAAATCTCGGGCTCGGAAGCTTCCTCAAGGCGTAGATTTTAATCTCCTTCCCGCCTTCTCCTCTCCATGACGGAAGGGAAAATCTCCTCCTGGGATAAATTGGGGGTGGTAAATAGCCTCCTTTGATGAGAAAGTGACTGAAAAACGGTGCTTTCTCTTTTGTATATCGTAGCACTGTGTCGGGCTCTTTATCTTCGCGGAAAACCCGCGCGTTATCGCCGTCGTTTTTTCGTCAGAAACAACGGCTGTTCTTTGGCGACGAGATTTTTATTTCTGGAATTATGAGGAAATGGCGGCACTTGAAGACTTTGCCATTTTTTTTCCTCTCTCCCAAATTTGAAAGGATTTGCGCTTCATGTCTGTGCGGAAATATCGCGTTATGGAAATTAATGCTTTCGTCTTCGTTGAACTTCAGATGGTACCGGCATTTTATCATAGTTATGAAATAAAATAATCGCTGATGTGCAGGCCTAACAGCATTTTAATCCGTTGAGGCCTAAATATGCAGCAACCTTCGTTTCCCCTGCATGCACGCATGCTCTTCAATGGAGGATCCTCTCTTCCTCGTAAACAAATGGTAGATTACATAGCATCAGAAATTCAGTAATGAAAATAGAATAACGTAAAACAGTGAAACGATAAAACATATACCCGCACCGCAAAAAGTACCTCTAGGTTTCGACGCGTAGCCTTATTTTCAGGCTCAGGGCACAGAAACGTTTTTCATGTATATTTAGTATGTACCCTGTGCCAGATAATGACGCGACGAGTCGAGACCTAGGTTACCTATGAACGTATTTTTCGTGGTACGGGTGAACGTTTTATCATTTCATTATTTTACGTTAAGGCGACCTACTACCGAGTCATGCCAGAGGGAATTGATAGAAAATAGAATAATCATGAGAGTATTTTGCAAAATTATTGTAGGCTGCGGGATGGTCCCTCGCCGCCTTCTCGAACCCTATCTTCTTGAACGCAAGTAGTACAGCCACGTTGAATCCGCCCCGAAGAGCTGTCATTGGATGGCGACATCACTGGGCTCCGTTCAACCTCCTTCCCGGCAGTGGCCGCAGGCTATACTGGTGCTGCGGGGCTGTCCTTGCTGCTGGTGGGTTGGGTTCCGCTGGAACTTTGCAAGTTTGTGGAGGATTTGCTCCTTCTGTAAAGGAGAGACCTGAAGGTGAAGGGTTATCGTCTGGTGGGGCGGGAGTAGCTAACGATTGCGGTTGCTGGGTGCTCAGATGAGAAGGGTTCGGTGCTTCCAATTATCCCCCCTTGGGGCTACGGGTACAAGAATGATATCAGGATCTGGTGGTAACGGTAGGAGGTTTCGCGAGTGAGCCGTAACTCTCCTTCCGTTTTGGACGTTTTCCACGTAAAAAGTGACAGCGCTCCGGACCCGTACAACCTTATACGGTCCGATCCAACGGGAAGCGAGTTTCCTGGATTGTCCTCGGGATAGCGCCATATTCCTCAACAGTACCAGCTGTCCCAAGGAAATTGAGGGTAAGGCCAGGGCCTCGTTATGTCTGCGGTGTTCCCACTCCAGGTTCTGCCGATTCAACTCCGCCGCCTGTTCGTGGGCAACCCTTAAGCGCTGCTGCAGCTCCACACCGTAGGACGGGTCTTCTGCGTAGGAACTTCGTTCAGGAGGTAACATGCTATCCCAGGGAATGGCTAATTCTCGACCGTGCATAAGGAACGCCGGTGTGAAACCAGTTATCCTATGCCTAGCATTTCGATAGGCAAAGAGAGCAAAGTTGAGCTGCTCATCCCAATCTGTGTGATCCTGCGACACATAATGGGATATCACAGCAGGAAACGATTGATGTACCCGCTCCAAGCGTCCGTTGGCTGCCGGGTTATACGGCGAAGTGAATATCGAATGGAT
>KZ308763.1:135345-222187 GCA_000376725.2 Ladona fulva | reverse complement strand
GAAAACGGGTAAGGGTGACTTTGCGCAAGATGGTGCGCACCCAGGAAAAATCCCAAGGAAGAATGGACTTGAAAAAAGTCTGACGGGACCGGGAATCGAACCCGGGTCTCCCAATTGGTCTGGTGCTCTGTCCGTTGAGCTATACCGGTAGAACATTTCTCCAAGAAATTCGGGAGACTTTGTGGGCAAGGACTTTGCGATTTCGTCCACGCAATTTCGTCTTGCGCAAAGTCACCCTTACCCGTTTTCCTGTGTTTCCAACCTTCTTCGTGGCAAGACATTGCAGAATAAAAGAAACTTTATATTTTTCCACAGGGACTTTAATTTGCTACTAGTTTCGTAAGCGTACTTACATAGTACTTTCAGTGACAACTATACAGATACCCAAGAATACATTTTAAATTTATTGACCGAAAATACGAAAATCTACATCAATTCATTCATGCAGAAGAAAATCATTAATTTGCTTGCCTTCGCTCAAAGTGGGTAATAAGTATCCTCATTTTTCTGTTTAAGAAATAAGTATCCAAGAACGCGGATCAATTAAAAAGTAATATTGCACGAGCATTTGAGCTCGTATGCTGTTAATATGATATAAGAAAAACATTTACTTCGTGGAACTAATTAGAAGAAACTGTTTTCCATGTTTTGTGCTTTGTGACAAAATATTTGCTCGGGAGTAGAATATTATTATAACGAACAAATTCTCATAAAATGCGCTTAGAAGAGGAAAACGAGTATTTTTTCAAGCAATTATTTTGCTACAAGTTGATCATTCATGAGATTGCATAATGGCTACGACGGAAGCTCCGCGATTTGGTCGTAACTCTTACACCAATTCTTTTCTCTCACGACGGAATATGATTTGGTTATCTTACTACTAGGAATTAATGGACGAGTTGTTTTTTCTCTTCCAAATTAGGGAATCTTCCGCGGGCAACCAAATTACTTACGAACATACTTTAATCCTTTAAAGCAATCTTTTTCCACACCACATTTTGCTTTTCTTGGCGATGAGGAAATTGGGACATCGGATTAAAAATTTTGAGCCACCAATTAATTAATAAAGACATGTAATTTGCATAGAACTAGAGCCATGAAAGTACGGAGCTACAGAAAAGGGGTTCTAAATTAGACCTTTTTATCTCCAAAAACAATATATATATATATATATATATATATATTGTTTTTGGAGATAAAAAGGTCTAATTTAGAACCCCTTTTCTGTAGCTCCGTACTTTCATGGCTCTAGTTCTATGCAAATTACATGTCTTTATTAATTAATTGGTGGCTCAAAATTTTTAATCCGATGTCCCAATTTCCTCATCGCCAAGAAAAGCAAAATGTGGTGTGGAAAAAG
The DNA here is from genome assembly GCA_000376725.2 of Ladona fulva. Taxonomy (NCBI): domain Eukaryota; kingdom Metazoa; phylum Arthropoda; class Insecta; order Odonata; family Libellulidae; genus Ladona; species Ladona fulva. The sequence continues at coordinate 220,827 of KZ308763.1, read as the reverse complement.
ATTGCTTTAAAGGATTAAAGTATGTTCGTAAGTAATTTGGTTGCCCGCGGAAGATTCCCTAATTTGGAAGAGAAAAAACAACTCGTCCATTAATTCCTAGTAGTAAGATAACCAAATCATATTCCGTCGTGAGAGAAAAGAATTGGTGTAAGAGTTACGACCAAATCGCGGAGCTTCCGTCGTAGCCATTATGCAATCTCATGAATGATCAACTTGTAGCAAAATAATTGCTTGAAAAAATACTCGTTTTCCTCTTCTAAGCGCATTTTATGAGAATTTGTTCGTTATAATAATATTCTACTCCCGAGCAAATATTTTGTCACAAAGCACAAAACATGGAAAACAGTTTCTTCTAATTAGTTCCACGAAGTAAATGTTTTTCTTATATCATATTAACAGCATACGAGCTCAAATGCTCGTGCAATATTACTTTTTAATTGATCCGCGTTCTTGGATACTTATTTCTTAAACAGAAAAATGAGGATACTTATTACCCACTTTGAGCGAAGGCAAGCAAATTAATGATTTTCTTCTGCATGAATGAATTGATGTAGATTTTCGTATTTTCGGTCAATAAATTTAAAATGTATTCTTGGGTATCTGTATAGTTGTCACTGAAAGTACTATGTAAGTACGCTTACGAAACTAGTAGCAAATTAAAGTCCCTGTGGAAAAATATAAAGTTTCTTTTATTCTGCAATGTCTTGCCACGAAGAAGGTTGGAAACACAGGAAAACGGGTAAGGGTGACTTTGCGCAAGACGAAATTGCGTGGACGAAATCGCAAAGTCCTTGCCCACAAAGTCTCCCGAATTTCTTGGAGAAATGTTCTACCGGTATAGCTCAACGGACAGAGCACCAGACCAATTGGGAGACCCGGGTTCGATTCCCGGTCCCGTCAGACTTTTTTCAAGTCCATTCTTCCTTGGGATTTTTCCTGGGTGCGCACCATCTTGCGCAAAGTCACCCTTACCCGTTTTCCAATTGATATTATCTTTGCCACCGGTTAGATCGGTAGACGAGTCACATGTAGACAGCTATGGGTCTTCCAATGACGTAATTCATGGCAATATAAAAATACAAATGCAGAAGAACATCATCGTCCTATAGGGAATATCATCTCCTCTACTAAATTTTGTAAGTGCAATAATTTTAATCATTTTGTCTACCCGACGATTTACTAATTCGATTAATTTGGAACTCTAAAATTCATGTTAAATTTATTACCGCTGACCAAACTTCAAATGATGGCCTGAATTATTTGCCTTGTCCCTTTCCATCCGCACCGCTGTTTATGACTGCGTAATCTGTACTCACTACTCTGACAAAATTAACAGTCTATTTTGGTATCCTTCAATTTATCGCATTACAATGCTCGGCTAAATCTCATAGGTATTATCTCATTTAGCCCTGGGCTAATATTGATATGATGAACCTAAATTTTGCGGAAGAAGTAACAAATGGAACGCCACGAGCGCCTCTCCACGGAGACTTTCTATTTGGCTACCGGTTTCGTCAGCAAGCTAATAACATCAGACGAGAATGCGTGGGTCGAGTCTTGGAAGGTGTGGGCGAATGTGGAGAGGAAAGGGTTAGGAAATGAAGAAGAGAAAGAAACCGCTTAGGGAAGTGGAGGGTAAGAGGAGAGGACATGATGATTTAGCAAACAAATAATAGTTTGCTATGTTTTTCAAGACCTTATCGACTCTCGCAGCTAACAGTTACCTTACCAAATGTAATCTCCGTTCAGTAAGAGCGGTAAGATATGCGCAACTGGATCTCTTGTTTTGGCAGTCAACAGTAATTCCTCAACCTCACCCGGTATTCTCTGTGCCAATTTCCCGAAAATCTTCATACCAATGCCCCCTAGGTTCCATGAGCTTGAATTCAACGTCCGTTTCCCCCATTTTACTTGACAGCGAATCGCAACATTGGTAACGTTTTGTACAATCCTCGTTTTGATTTCATTTGAAGATGGAAGCACGACTACGAAATAACATGTATTTATACGCTCTTGTTTCCGGTAGGTAACTCTTGCTTGCGGTAGCATGTACGGTACATGGCACACGACCGCCCTGACCACCCGTGACTAGTCTTTATTCCATAGATGAGGAGAGGACAAAATGTCAATCACGATCGCCCTATCGATAGTCGGTCGATCGAGGCTAGTCTTCGGGAAGATTCTTGACTTCTGCATTCTTTTATAACTGTATCTATCTTTATGACACAATAATGTACATTTACATTGTCGATAGGGTTCCGAATGTTAGATAAAATGAATATTAAGGCTCTAAACAAACATTCGACTATCATTTTAGTTATAGCAAATAGCAAATTTTATTTCTTTAAGTCTATCGTGGTCAACTACTAATCTAATCTTTACCTAACTACTAATCTAATCTTATCAGTCATTACTCTCTCCCGAAGATGGTAACATAGTTGCCGAAATACGTATTGAGAATAATACTTGGAAAGCGCGACCACTGAGAACCCTGCTGATTGGAATTTTCCGACGGTTAGTTTGCTTGCAAACAGCTGCTTATTGGAGCTTTTCTCGAACTCTGTCAACTACTAATGTCAAAGTAAATCGCAGTAAGATGTAAGTTGGCCACCCATACCATTAATACATTATCTTAATGCAGGAAATATTTTTCATCTGTCTTTAGATACAGGATATAGATATAGTATCTTTGATTTCCTTCCATTCACTTTTGTCTTTATAATGTTAATGGCTGTGATAATATGAGGACTGCAGAGCACCGCAGCCGTACTACACAACATTTATTGACCAACGGTCATGTTTACGACGTCACCTACGACAGATTCGTCAGGTTTATCTGAGCATGAAACTGTGTTGAAACCACGGTCGTCAGTTAAATGATATCATAAGACACCGTAAAAATAGATTTTTCTCTATTCCATCAAAAACTATTAACTTCAAAGGGGGTAGTATTAGATATAATATAACGTCTTATCGTGACGGTGCATATGATATAATTCCCGAAGTGGGTTTAGGGATGAGCTGTTATCTGTCCAGTCACCAGGGCCTTTGCTGTTTGGATCCTCAACCCTTCCACCGTAAACTACAGACAGCTATGGAGAGGAGATAAGGGTAGTAATCAAGATGACGAGTGGGATGCTTTTCCTTCTCTTCCCTATTGTAAATAGAAATTCCCATGTAAGTGCAGTAGAAATACCGTGTGAGTAAAACTTCGATTCCCAAAGGAGTTTCAAGATGAAGACCTTTATTCAGCATCACTCACGTAAATATCTGTGCAGCATTCATACCGTCAAACCCATGAACAAGGTTGGAACAAAAGTGAGGTATGAATGGTGCACTTTTCTTTATATCATACTAAAACGTAAAAAATATTTCAATCGTCCGGACATTATATCAGTAACAATTGAACGATATACATTCAATGTTGTTTTTTTTCATGGAGCCCTACCATAAAGTCAGAGGGTAAGCGGTTTATTCTGCCCAAAGTTTTTATCCTTCCAGCAGCAGAAAGGTTCTTAAAAATTTCTATTTACTAGATTTTTTATATTCATTAAATATATTTACTTGAAAAGCAATTTCTCTATAAGAATAGGAAAATTTGATAGGATTTTGAGGCTATTTTAGGATATTTTTTTGGCTGGAAGCCTATCTTTCAAGTGGGAAACGCAACCACATGGCTATCGGCTTGATGAAGGAAATGATATGCTTAAATATGATGTAAAGGGAAAATGGGACCAATTTTGGAGGCAATGCATCATGGGATAGCGACGTATACAATAGTGGAGGACAACAAAAACTACCTCATTCGCTGGAGTATCAATATTATTACTTATTATTACTGCTCTTATTGTTCTTCATCCCTTGTAGCCTAATCTATCTACAAGTGGCAGTATGAAAGTATGCTTATCATGATATTACGTTAATACACTGAATCATATTCAGTACGAATATCACATTACATTTCACACAAAATACTTAGTAACATATCAGGACGGCAAACGTTAAATATAGAAAATCTTACGTTAATTATAAACATAATCATGTCATTCCGATTAGATAAATGGTCACATTTGATTCACAGAATTATTTCTGTACAGATTAATTTCTATACTTACAAATCATTTATCAGACAACCTGATAGCCCTATATACGTATCAGGATATTGAGTTATTATGATTTAACGACACAATGTTTCTGGCTTCGGACGATCAGAAATATACAATATTATATATTTTTAAAAACTAAATTAAGTTCCGTCATGCGTGACGGGGGCGTTTACTAGTTTTTACTATATTTTCTACATTTTGCCCTCGGAGTGATTCTGTATGAGGTTCTAAATCTTAAAAAGGATAAGGAATGGCGTTTTTTCAAATGGGCAATACACTGCGCTATTCAGCTTAAATTGCAGATCACAACTTTAAGAAAAAGTTAATTTTATGTACCATTCTCAACTAAATCAAAAATGAAAGGGAATTACCGAGAAAATGCGAACTCCGAAAGAATTCGTTTCCAGGAAGTTCATTTCCACGGGGATCTAATTATTTGTCCTGTCATAACGAAATGTTTCTTTCCATTAATACGGTGATATTTAATTTCTCTTGGTTGAAAACTCATTCACCTCCGGTTACGTAGGCGTTCCAGCTTCGTGAGAAAAGCAATTAATTTGCCATTCACTGCAAAGAGTTACCCGAACCCTCAGTAAATACTTCGCATCGGTCTGAATTTTAGTAAAATTTAATCAATTCATATTCATTATTCATATTTGTGCTACGAATCGAGGTAAAATATATCAGTCTCGTTACCGGAGGGTTCTTCAAATATTTTCCTCCGATTATTTGTTTTGGCTGTCCTTCGATATTTTTGCTGTAGTCCACCTAATAGGACTCGTGTTTTCTTTGGTGTGAGATTTTAAAGAGAGAAATGTATTTCTTGTTTAATTCACATGACAATGAACTCTGCGAGTCACCGGATCTGAAATATCCGTTTGGAATACAATTAATCGACGAAGACGTTTCTCTCTTCCCGCTTCGTGTGAACGAAATTCATGCATTCCTATGTTTTTTCTTCACTGCGCAGTGGTTGAGCGAAATCATCAACGCTGGCAAAAGCTGATTTAAGTATGATGAGAATTATTTTATATATTACGTCATTAAAATTTAACCCATACCAAAAATTGATAAATAAATTATTCGTAGATAAGTAGCGAATTCCAATTTTACTAACAATTTATGCAGATTCTTTATTATACCTACAAGCACAAATGGAGTGTCACACCACCAGAGTTGCTAGTTGGATGGTGTGAGATGCCATTGCATATGAGTCTCAATCTCTTACAGCGGTGTTCCTGGGATCATTGACATCCCAGAGGCATGTCGAGGAAATCCTGTAACCACGTATCATTCCCTCCTGGGGCAACACAAAAACCCAATAATCCATCGAGATTATGCTCGTCCCCACACTGCGCGAGTGTCGCTCAACTACCATCTTAATGTCAGCATTCCTCCTTGGTCGGCAAAGTCCCCGACCTGTCACCCATCAAGCATGTTTGGGACCAGTTGGGGAGGAAACTACAGCCAGCATCAACTACTCGGAATGTGGAGCGTCAATTGCAGCTGCTATGGCACGATCTTCCCCCAAAAAACTTTAGACTTCTCTATAACTCCATTCCCGCTCGCATTACAGATGTATTATTCTAGTTGGTGATGTGATAACGCATGTATTGCATAGTAATTAATTTAAATGATTAATAATAAGTTAATTAATGCATTTTCAGGTCTGATTTTGTAGATTTTGAGCATTACCTTTAGGATTTCTCAGTTTAATGCCATCACGACGGTCACGGCTAGATTACTTTTGCAATTCAGTGTAAATGAATTCTCTAATTACTTAGACCATGTTTAGAATTCACTTAGTAAGCAGTGGAATTACTTTTTTTATGGGCGTCTCTTTTAAGCGATATCGAAGGTGAGCGACTCTCATTTCATATCTATTTGTAGTCACTCTGCAGAAGTGTTACATTAATATATGTTTCATCATCGCAAAGTTCGTAGACTGACTTAATTTGAGAACAAAGTGGCACGAACACAAGACATGAAGACATTAATTCTGCTTGCGAAAATGTTTGCCTTTAATATAAAGCTGCTCTCTTAAAAGATAATGCTTTGAGACTAACTTGGAGTCTATTAAAACTTTATAATAATCAAGTAAAGAATATTTTCTGCCATTACAAATATTTTTTTAAAAGTCTGTCGCAGGTCTTTTAAAAACATGAAATTTATGCTTGAATTTTTAATGTAAGCTAATTTTGTTACTTTCTGATCAATTTTAGAGCAATTTTCATTGGGCATACCCACCTTTAAGATCAAGGTCTGACTGTATCTAAAAGAAAACGTGCCTCTGAAAGTGTACCTAAATGTGTTCATTAATCTTGACATTGAATTGGGTAGCGTGAATTTTGCGTGCAATTTCTCAAATTAGTATTCATACGTATTTCAAAGCTGAGGTATCAAATTGTTTTTAAATAAAATACCTTTTAGGACTGCCGGAGTTTCAAGTATGATCTTCCGCTAGTCAACGAGTTCCAGTGAAAACCTCTTGAGAGAAATATTACGGGAATAAACTGGCCCCTGAGCAAAATATCTCTGGCGAATAGTCGTGAGCATGATGCCTCTGGGCAAAAGTTCCCTTGGGTCAGCTGCTCTTGGGCGAGCCGCGTCGTAAGCAATAAATTATTGGTTGAAATTTGGCAGAAGAATTCTTGCTGGGATCATACAAGGATTACAACACATTCTATTATTTTTACACCTAAAGCTGAGGTATTATTCAAGATTTAGGATAAAAAAGAACAATTATAATGTTAATATATGCGCAACATTATAGTAATATTATTATTGTAGAATTCCGCCGCAGGATGACACTAGGTCAGGTGGCGACGTTGTATTATTCACATTCTACAACTAACACAAGTTCTACGTATAAAAATATATACATTTGTGAATAGTTACCTCGTCCACTAGCTACAATATTTTACAAAGCTTACTAAGTGAAAATTTAAACAGCTACGATTTACATAATAATACGTTCATTTTTTGTTCGCCTCCCAATAATCTTCCATTTTTCTCGACATAATATATCTTCGCTGTGTAGATTGCGACAAATCAACTTACAAATGTCCTTTGGCAAATCGGATCGATTGAGAAACACTACCACATGTCCGTATGTTAGTAAATATGGTAATAAGATTCTTATAACTCAAATACTGTACAGATGCATGAATTAGGAGAAATATCAAGATCGTTGATAGGACGAGAAAATGTAATATCTCTGGTAAAAAATATAAATTCGGAAGTCTCTCCATTCTAAAAATGCAGCTATTTCGATGCGAAACCTTTATATAGTATGAAGCCATATGATGAAGGGAGATTATATTCTTTTAATCATTGTGGTAAACGAGTAGTTTGATTTTTAAATGCAAAAATTCATACTTGAGAGGAAGAAGTAGAATTTACTGCGTAGGATGATGGATGTTATTCGTTCAATTTTCTTAAAATGCCGTTAATTATATTCAAATACATAATTGTAGACATTAAACCTCTCCCGCTCAAAGATAATGTGATAAAGAAATAAAAGAGAGTTTCCAAATTACGAGATACAATGCTCTTAGATAATACGTGATCAAGTACAAAGGGCGGAAATTTACAGCTTGTATACAATTGCCTTTCTGATATACGATTTCCGCAATCCCTCCAACAATGTAACGAGCAAAGTTAGATTGACAAAATTAGACATTCGGCAAATTGCCGATGACACTCTTATATACAGAGAGATAACGTCAGAAGATGGCAGTATCCTACAGGACCTAAAAGTTATATCAAGTTGGTGCAAAGATTTGCAGCTTGACTTGAATGTTAAGAAGTGCGTTGCTATGTCTTTTACCCGTTCCACCAACGTTACTAGCTCACAGTATGAAATTTCATCATACCAACTAGAGTTCGTGCGTCACAATAAATACCTAGGAGTTACACTCAGCAGTAGTTTATCGTTCAAAGAACATATTAGTGATAGTATAGGAAAGGCAAATAGAATGCAGAGATTGACAAGTAAAACCCTGAGAGGATACCCATCAAGAGTCAAAGAAATTATTATTCCCTTATTCGGCCTAGTCTCATAATACTGCCGCGCGGTTTGGAATCCACATGAAGTAAGTTAGTTTCAGATAGATTTAGAGATGGTCCAACGTAGAGCAGCTCGTTTCGTCAGTGGAAACATCAGCTTCGACACCAGCGTAATAGCTATGATAAAATCCCTCGATTGGAATTCGCTCCAGGTGAGAAGATCAGATTATCGACGAAAGCTTCTCGACAAATTCATCGATTCAGAATTTTCAGATGAAGTTGAAGACATAGTTATTCCGGTAAACAACGAGCGCGATCTCCGAGGGGCAACAAGGAAAGCGTTACAAGGAAATAATCGCAAAAAAGATAGTTACTTCTGGTCATTCTTTCCACAGAACATCAGAGATGAGAACAGAATGGATAAGGTTAGGTCTTTGGTGTTGATACACCTCCTGCCACTTGCTTGCGGGGTATGAATCTAAATCTAAAATCTAAATTCTTTTCTCAGCTCTTCTTTCTTCAGCTCCTCCAGTCTTTCAAGTTCACGATTTTTCTCAACTAAAAGCCTGCGAAGTTTTTCGTTACTGCCTCCAACTCTGCATTTCTTACATTTCCAATTTTTAGCCGTGCAGTTCTCTTATTTTTCCTTCGTACAATTGTAGTGATACCTAGCATTTCACTCATTGCAGTTAGCCCCGGTCCTGCAAATCTTACTGTAAAACCACGTCACGTTGTCCATTGTTCTCTGCCTGCTCCTTTCGCTGTGAAACAACCTCACCCTTCCATGACTCGACCTCAACTGAGCACGTATTACATAGGAGTAGTACGACAGTCGTATAGTTTCTCAAAGTACGTGATACGTACTTTGAGAAACTTATTTGTGTCTTTTGCACAACTCATCTCAGGGCCTGGTCCTGCAGCTGCACCGTTACCATGCTTACTGAGCCACACATAATATATTCATATCTGATTTAAATTAAATATGTGTACCTTAGTATACATGAAAGATGTTTTTTTGACACGGAAAAGGAAGACATTTTAGCGCTTTAAGGAACAGATAGAAAATGACATGAATGGACAAATATCTGCTTCAAAAAAATGAGAGCGAGGTCTACTCGGAATATTGGAATTTCGAAATTGAAATTTTTCCCTTCCCACTAACATTAAATGTTCATTAACGCGTAAAAATATTGTCCAATAGCGCCAGTGCCTACAGTGTTAACTTTGAGGTAAATGTATATTTCTGTCCAGAGGCATCGAAAAGGAGGAAGCATCTACGAACTTTCATCTCCTTTAAAAAAGAAGGGAAAGGTAAAATGAAATTTCTTTTTTATTTTATTAAATACTTTGCCCGTGATTTATTCTTCCGTAGATCATTTCCATAAATTTATTATTCCTTTCCTTGGAATATTATGCATGAAATAAGCAAAGTTCGACAAGAAATCTTACGGGTTCCTCGTTATACATCAAACAGAACACGCTAATACCAACGAGGAACCATTCTCATTTAAGAGCGCCTATCTTAGATATGCCTCAGAACTTGGAAGGGCCGAAGATATCGTAGAGACATGATGTTTGCTCAGCTGCTGCAGTTGTTAACGAGGTGACTAATGTATTACTACTTCGGTAAAGTTTACCCTGAGTTTAAGTAGAATAGTTAGTCTTTGTTTCCTAAAATAGATTCCGTGCATAAGATACGCGCATAAAACATCTACATATTTTACGATCCAATTCATTTAGTTACGGATACGGTAAATTTTAAGGATAAAATAATCTTAATGATTTTCCGGACTACTCTTTCTTGTACAGTTATACGAAAGTTTGGTTACAAAAGAAAAAGAGCTCATCATAATCTGGGGTAGCATAAATCAATCTAATCAAGTGATCCTCACTTTGATTCTTAAAAGACAACCACATTGAGTTTCTCCCAGTGTTTATTTTCCAAAAAACTTTATCTTCTAGTAGTTTATTGACATGTGAAGTTCACAATAACATTCAGATAGTACTCTGAAAGTGAATAAATGTCTCGCCAGAATAAAAGTTATAACAAAACTAGATAGTGAAAACGTTACTCCAACCAGTCCGCACAATCATCTATACATTTTAATCATCTATACATTTATTTCTTTACCCCAATACTATCTTACATTATACATTCTATATTACATATACACACAAATGCATGTTTCCCTTTACATAAAAATTTCTTAATACAAAAACACACATATAAAAATATAACCTTCATTTCACCTAACTGTACAACACTCTAGAGTACTACACACACACAAGTACACAAGGCACCACCCTATTACTTATACAATGACCATACATCAACCACAAAATCGACAGATAAGTGAGACTAATCCGAAAATTCATTAATTGAATAGTAGCATCTTTCAATTAACATTTTCTTCAGTTCTCCAAAAAAAACTATGAAAATTCTCATCAAACATTTCCATGAATTCAAGAGGCAAATTATTAAAATTTTTAAATCCCACATACATGGGGCAGTGTTTATATAATCTTAACCTATGTGTTGGATAATTTATTATTTATTTGTTCCTAGTATTATGATGATGTTTTGGTGTGTATTTGGTTAAGTTTGTAAAGTTCTTCTGCACATATATCATAATTTCTTATATATATAATGATGGAAGGGTTAGAATATTATTCTTTTTGTAAAGGGGTTTGAAATTTGCTCTTTTTTCGGAATTTATCATGATAAGTATGAATCTTTTATGAATTTAAAAAATTTTAAATTGTATGGCAAGTAGGACAATGATACTTTTGACAAAGTACCAATCTGTATTCCTTCTGAGGTGCGATAGCTTTATACTGTGAATTTTACGTACACACCGTTTATATGTTCATGTAAAGCTCAAATAATTACCATTCTTAAGAATGTGGCGCGACTACTAATATGAAGTAGTGCAATGGAAACATACGTCCATCATTTCGCACCTGGTAGCTGTTTCATAACTAATCTTGCATTATGAAGAGTCTTTCGTTTAATTAATTTAGGTGAAACGGAAATTAAGCTTGACAAGACCGGGACTGGAATTTTCTCTCGGAAACTCGGACCTTCCACTTTTCAGGAGACTGCTCTAGCCAATTAAGGTATCGTGCCAGAACAGTTAGACACGCCGTTCGGGTTCTTTGTGGGCAATTCCTTTACGTTCGTATTTTCTTGGGAAAATTTCCTAGGTAGTATTACTTCTCCTCGTAATTTAATGTGCAATGTTACCTTGCACCCTTTCCCTTAATTAATTAACTGATTTATTTAGAAGCTAATTTAAAATTAAATCATATCTCCCTTGTTCCTACTATTTCTCTTATTTTCTATTTTTCTTCTTTAACTCCAGAACTCCTCAATGAGCGTAAAAACATATCTGAAACGTTACTTTTCTCAAAACTTAAATTGCTATCAATCGACTAAGGTTCTTAAAAAAATCAACACATAGATGGAGCATCAGAATATATTGCTTACGAATTCCTCCAAACTTTTCCTTCCAGCGAAAGCTAATTTTCTTATAATTGGATATTTCTCATCTTCTATTCCAACTCTGTCCTCAGATCTTCGCAACTGATCAATCATATCAAGATTATAGAAAAAAGTCGATTTATTTGATCTCCTCTACGCTCATTGGTCGTATCTTTCACTTTTTCATTAATCTGTTGATTTTTATCTCAGTTTTTAATGAGATAAGGAAAGTTTTTAACTGTCAACATGGCAATTCCCATTCTTTATTATTTCTAAACAACGTTCGAGTTCACAAAAAATATCTCTCGAATGTATGTAGTAGAGATTTTTATCAATGATTAACAATCAGGTATCATTAACATTTCTGATAAGGGAGCCCTTCGATTGACCGACCCTCGGTCAAGTGAGTGTCGCTCAATCGAAGATAACTGATAACTGTGATATGAGAATAAAGTTAAAAAAAGAGAAAAGGACTTACTGATGATTTTATCCTTCCAGCATTCCCATCATTTTCCATCGCTACGACTTCTATTGATCTCAATGCACACAGTACAACAGCAGGTGAAAAAAGTTTTTATTCACTATTTATGCAGACTGTTACCAAATTTTTCTCCCGAAGGGGAAGAGAAGGGAGAAAATTTGGTAACGGTTTTCTATAAATAGTGAGTGAATTTTCCTTGGAGGGCTAAATTACTAAAAATGCATATCATTAAATAGCTATTGATTTCATCCTTTAATTTCCCTCTTATTGGGAATGAGCTGATAAATATTTTTGGAATGAATCTTAGGGGAAATTCCTAAAATATTCCCGGCAGCACATATATTTTGATACAGGAAAACGGGTAAGGGTGACTTCGCGCAAGATGGTGCGCACCCAGGAAAAATCCCAAGGAAGAATGGACTTGGAAAAGTCTGACAGGACCGGGAATCGAACCCGGGTCTCCCAATTGCCGGTCGGGTGCTCTGCCCGTTGAGCTATCCCCCTTCAGGGTGTAAACACAGGAAACATTCTTCCTTGGGATCTTTCCTGGGTGCGCACCATCTTGCGCAAAGTCACCCTTACCCGTTTTCCTGTGTTTACAACCTGAAGGGGGTAACCTTTCCGTCACTTTGTGTGGCCGGTGCTTCAATGAAGCCAGACCGCGAACGATGCCACCATGTGGACGAACTCGCAACGTCCTTGCCCATGAAGTATCCCGAATGGCTTGGAGAAATGTTCTGCCGGGATAGCTCAACGGACAGAGCACCCGACCGGCAATTGGGAGAAACGGGTTCGATTCCCGCCCCGTCAGACTTTTTTCAAGTCCATTCTTCCTTGGGATATATTTTGATTTCGGAAAACTTTCGTATACATCACGTGAAAGAGTTGGAGAAACAAATATTGCAGCGCGTATTCAGATATTTCGATCTCGATTAACTGTTGGTCGAATATCGATTTATCAAATACTGCTTTGTATTGTATTTGAGATGAAGACAAACTTATTTCCAACTTAACACTATGACTAACATATTTCCGTCTTAACACTTAACCTTGCGGTATTAATCCTATAAAGTTTAATAATTCGTAAATTAGCTATGTAACTATTCCACACTCATCTTTATTCTCTTTTATGGGGAGGCTCGTTATAGTACACGCGCACGAAGAGTTGCTAAGACCCACCGCACGTTATTTACCCTAATTTCCTGTTGATTAATCAGGACATTATGTGGCCCCTCGGAAATAGACCCGTAATCATTTCGGCGGAACGGAACGGCCGAACCTATCCACCCATCCGCGCCCGCTCACGTTTAATTCCCTTTTCGATTTAAAGAAATCAAACCGTCATCCGTCCCACTCTGGAAAGGTGAGATTGAAAAGGACGGCTTTTCCTTGTTTCTCTGTTTACGGAAATGAGATGGGGAAAGGTAAAAAGGAGGATTGGAAGAATTAGGATAAGGGACGAGAGATGCCTGTGAAGGAGGCGAGAAGAGAACGAGGATAATAAGGAGGAGCTTCGGGGGACCCGAGGGCGACAAAGCACAGTCGAAATGAGTTAAATGAGACCGAGGGGAGGGGGGAAATGGAGAAGGGGAGAGGGAATGGATGGGGGAATTTGGGAGTAGTCTCACTTGAGGAATTTCTCCAGGGACTGGAATCGGAATGAAGTTTTAGATTGAGAGAAAATCTGAGGAAGAAAATGTTGCGCAGATGTATTCTCGCCGACTTGGACAGACGCGCGTGTTTGTGTGATTTTTATCATCTCTGAAATTGACTTTCTCTCCCTCCAAGGAAAGGACCGTTGACACGCTTCAGACTATTAGTATGGATTGTTACTACCTGGCCATAAAACTTCGTGCCTGTGAAACACTGGTAATTGGATATTCGTTCAATATCTTGGAAGTGGAGAGGTTCCTTCTATTGGATTTGAAAATGAGGCTCGGAGGTCACTTTACAAAGGGTAGGCAATTTTCCCTGTTGCGAGTCTCATTTCAGCGGAACAAAAGTTATATTTTGTTTAGCGTAATTACAAGTATACGTATATCCTTCATGGTCATCCATTTCAGGGTAGATTTTCCGCTTCAGACCGATCCTTATATCTTTTCTACATTTCATTTTATTCTTTTGTCTACAGAATTCCTATCTTCAACAGATTCGAATAATCTTTTTGAGTATTTCTCTCTCCTCCTCATTCTCTTCACATACCGTTTTGACCATTCTGCTTCCATTCATCTTCATAATTTTCTAAACTAAAGTAAAAAATCCCTTTCGCACTCAGGGATAATCAGCGAAAAATGGCGACATGACTGGGACTCGAATCCAGGTCTCCCACTTTCCGTATTATATAATTATATCTGAATTTACCCGAGCAGGTATTTTATTATGGGAGATCACCTGCTCGGAAAGTGGGAGAACTAGGTTCGAGTCCCACTCATGTCGTCATTTTCACTTCTGTTTATCCTTGGGTTTTAAGGCGCACCTTATCCTTCCCACGTTTCGTATTGATCACGGAGAATTAATAATAATAGTAATTTAAGAATTCCCACTTTGTCTCATATGTTACTCCAGCATTAGCGTCACTTACTGCTCATATAATCTATTCTAAACACTTCGGCCTAGCTATGTTTTCCAGAGAAAATGGACGGTTAAACTTATTCTGGCCTTGCTCAAGTCGATGTTTCAAGTAGGTAAGCTAGTATCATCTTATCCATACAGCATTAAATATTATCTATGTATTTCTAATTAAGCTGAGTATAAATATTTCTCTAATACTCAAAATGTTACCTTGTTAAGTCTAAATTATCAAATATTCGACATTTTTCCTAGTCTAGTCCTCATTGTTAATTCTAAATTTGATAATTTTATGGCAGTACATGAACTTGGAAATTGAAATGGGAAAACATAAAAAACGTACATTACTTCATAACTATCAGGTATAATCATGTCAAATAGCTATAAAGGAATCAGAATCATAAAAATAAGCACACAACATATCTGAGATAAACAAAACCGAAATGTGAACAATTTTAATGCTATATTTTATTTTAGTTTTCCATTGATTCAAAATCACGGATTGCAGCCGCTATATCAAGGATGTCACAATTTAATTTAAAAATCCTACACCGATATTTTTATCCTGTTCCATAGATATATTTGTTTCTGTAATGCGTACAAAGAAAGCTGAAAAATACTGCGAGAGCAATTTTGGAAAACAAGGTTATCGGAATTCATTTCATTAAATAGAATAAATGGCAATGTTTTTCTTCCGAGCGACAGTTATGGCATATACAGCGACTTCCCACCACCAGATGTGGAGTATCCTCATCTACATAATAATGTATTGTACCCTCGAGCAGCTGTATAGCGGATCCTTGGTACTCGTTCTTATGATAATATCGCATCGTTGGCGGCTGTAATGCTCTACTGCAACCCAGCCACCTCGTCTATTTTGGAAATGAACAGAAACAAAGTTCTCAAGTATTGATTATGATTCTATTCGGACCATTATTTCTCATTGGGAAATGGGTTGTGAAGAAACATGTGGAATCGAACCTTTAACGTTATATAAATACACCACCGTCAACATAATTATACCATAGAATTGTAATTTATCTCCTCAGCCTCAAAATGTATCTCAATTGAGATCATATATTATTAAAGAAATGAGTTGCGAGGAAATTATTCCTGCGCTTTAAATGCTCTAGAATAATTACTTGATTCTTTTTTTCCATTTGATTGCATTGGGTGAGCCTGCTGTTTTCTTTCAATTGATCCATCGGAAACGATAAAAAATATTTATAGCTGTAGCTTGAGGATTTCACGCGTTGATCCATTTCATCCTATTACGTAGCACAATTGGATGGCGTCCTGCAAGAATTAATAGTGCTTTTGAATTTATATCAAACCAGAGAAATATTTCAAGTTCAACCCTAGTAAATATTAATAATATATATTGTAATCATAGGTATATAATTTTATTGTAGCTTAGATTGTGATTTCCTTATTATTGGTTAGGAGGAGATAGTATAGATATGTTTATCTTCATAAAATATCTTATTTCCAAATATATTTGGCGTCATCAGCTTAGTATTATGATAAATGTAATGAACTTCTATCAAATAATATTGACAAAGCTGGTCACCTGTACTAAATTCATTAATTTTCCCTATAGTTGAACCGTGAAAGTTGTATTTCATAATGTTTTATTTCTGATTATATTTTATGAAAATTTATTCCTAGTTGTTTTTTCTATTAAATAATGTATATATATCATTTTTTGCTATTCAGAAGTGATGAAGCTTACATTTGTCTTAAAACTGAGGTCAATTTCAGTAGGATTCGCAGGTTTTTTACACCTTCTTTCTTGCGATTGTTTTTCTGATATGGTGGACTTTACCCTAACTGTAAACTCAGGTTTTTAAAGTAGTCTTCTTTTATGCGATTTAGTAAAGTAGTTTTCTTTTGTGCGATGTTTTACTTATTTTGGTCCTATTTTTCTTAGTGTACTTTCAGCACTTGCGTTCGTTTTTTCTTGTTCGTAGTGTGAGCCTCGAGCTGCGATAATTTGTTGTTTTGATTTTAATATGTGAATTTCTATTTTGTTCGTATCCGTGTTGTCCACAGGCTATTGGTCTGACAGGACGTTAATGTTGTATTTGTATACGAAATAAAAATATATTGTTATTATTATTATTGCTGTTGTTGTTATTACTGTTATTGTTATCATTATCAATGTTATGGTAACAGGTAGCAGTTATTGAGAATCCCTCCGTCTCTGGAGCACTCTTCACTGAATACTATGAGTGCGTTTAAGATCAGACGGTCATAAAAGAGAGAGAACTTTTGCAATCACACTGCATGATAGTGTGGTATCCAGACGTAATACAAGCACGAACTTTTGCGTTGGAATGAATATCATATCCATTTCCTCTCTCACTTACTCCTTATGTTGTTCCACAGTTGATACTTCGCTCTCTTTTCACTTCCAAACAGCACCGTTCATTATCCTCGGCTCCAATCATCCTCACCGTGCCCGTCCTTTCATCTTTGACAATATTTTCCGATGTAGGACATAGCATTCCCTCTCTCGCATCAAACGCTTTCTCTCGAAGGGTTTTTCAGTGTCCCGAGGTTAGCTGACGCCTCCATACTTCGCAATACGCAGCGATAATTATTCAGATTGTGAGAACACGAAGAGGGGTTATATGGTTGCTAGATGCCCAGCATGACTGTTGTTATTCATGACCGGAATGTCCTCCGGGGCTCATGGATATCCCAGCGGCAAAGGTATTTCCTCAAACCTTGATGGATGGAACTTGTTTCATTTGACTTTCCATACAGGATGAAGAAAAATGTATCTCTCATTTACTTTCGTCGCCGACTTTTCCATGGTTGCGATGATACGATAGCTGCTGAGGTGTGAGTGATGCTGAGTAATGACGTTCATCCTAGTCGCTCCTCATTGAGTCTTGTCAAAAGAGTTAATCAGGAGGTCACAACACTTGCATGGACGTTTTTCTTTTATAGCATTTTGAGTCAGGGAGGAAAGGAAGGAAGAAAGACCTCATTCCTCAACTTGCTAATTAAACTAGATTCTCTAATCAGCGCTTTTGATAACTAATGGCGGAGGTATTGGGGCTATAACCGGCCTTCGAGCTATATACTTGCAGACTAAGAGATAGCATAACGATGGAATAGGGCCTGGGTTCAATTTCCGGCAACACCCCAAAGGTATAGATATATAGATTGACCCTATATTGGCGAGGTTATGTCCATGTGGGTCTCTCTTCCTACTACTCTCGTACGTTGTGATTTATACATAGATAAATTGAAAACAAGTGGTATGGTATAATGAATAATTCATTGATAAATTGAAAACAAGTAGTATGGTATAATGAATTCATCACATAAAGAAATAGTATACACTTGGTACCAGCTAACGTCTACTCTTCTCTGGAATAGATAATCTCGATATACATATGGTTTTTTTTATAATAGAGATCGACAAACTACGACTCGCGAGCCACATACCACGTACGCAGAAATCTTTTGATATGCACACATGGCTTTTAAGTCAATTTAAAACGAGTGTTAGCAGTCAATAATAATAACTCTCGTATTGTTATATCTACATCTACATATTAACGACGCAAGCTGCCTTTCAGCTGCGTGTGGCAGGGGATGCATGAACCATGACTCTAATTCCCTAATCGATTACTTTTGCGTATCGTCCGCGAAAAAATTAATTCATGAAGACTACTATTCTACTACTTAAAATTATAATTCTTAAAAAAAGCTTTAGGTTCTATTTTTTTATTCTTCTTACAATATTATAACGGCCAATGTAACAGGAAGAACGCATAAAATCGGCTACATCTTCTTAGAACGTGCTATTGATTTCAAGAAAGCTTTCGACTGGTTCCCTCGCAACACATTAATTTTCAAATTAACAAGGATTTCCTCTACGAAAGAGCAAAAAGTGGTATTTGACGGCGGTAGTTCGGATAAAGTCAGAGTCACTTTAGGCGTACCTCAAGGCAGCGTAATCGGACCTCTACTCTTCCTGATTTATATCAATGACCTGAGCGACGAGATTGGTAGCAAGGTTAGGGTATTTGCAGTTGACTCAGTAATATATAGAAAAATATCAAGTGACGAATATAGAATTTCACTATCAAACGATTTAGTTCATATTCAAATGTGGTACGGAAAATGACAACTAGATCTTAATTTAATTTAATGCTCTGTAGTAAACATCTTCGAAAGGAAAAAAATGCGTCAGAACCACCCGCACAAAAATAATGGAATAAATATAAATGTAGTCGACTCAGATGAATATCTCGGATTCACTCTTACAAATAACTTAAACTAGAACACACGTATAGGAAAAATCTGCGGTAAAGCAGCTAAAAAGCCTAGCCTTATGTATGTTTTTGTGACTCATTCTTTCCGCGAATAATACGTTACAACAATAAGCTAAAGAGGTAATTCGAACACTTGGTATTTAAACCCCCTGCCACACGCCAAAAGGCTTCCAGGGTATTTCTGTAGATGTAGATATGCCCTAATAAGTAATTTACTTGCGCTAGGGTTATTTCGTTTCCTTGAATTGTCCCGCAAAAAGTTGAATTTAGAAATTAGAAACAACCAAAGTCATATTTTTCTTGTAGCATCACCATAAAAAAAAACATTCAAGTTCCACAGGAAATATTTTTCAATGACTGTTTTTAACTGTGCATACTTAACTTCAGACTCAGGCCTTGTTCCATTTTTATTTTCTTTCAAGTTAATTGGAGATGAGTTAGTAAGGAAATTGTCTTAACACCCCCGCCTGGCAAGTTCTGCTATTCTCTTTCGTCTCTGGACCCCAAAAGGAAGAGATAGAAGGAAAAATTTTAAGCTGTTAAATTAACGACGAAGCCAAAATTTATCCAATAACGCTAACCATTGTTTACAAGTGGAAGATCCGGGTTCGAGTACCGGTCCTGTCTCCCTTTTTTTGCGTACGTTTCTTCTTCAGACCGATAATGCTAACCTTCGTGTACATTAGCCGACCCCAAAAGTCACTCAAAACATCGAATAAAGAGTTATTTGATCTTTAAACGTAATATTAGCGTTAGTATATCAAACCATAAGTATGAGAAGGTTAAACCTGAATAAAAATATACAAAATAGCTGCTTTACATATCTTTAAACTAATAACGTGTTGTGTTTAAACAATAACGCTTAAAACTCCTAGCAGATGAAAATAGCTGTGGCAAACATTTTTCCCGCCTTTGCCCCGGATTTTTCGCCCTCGGCGCGGAAATGTCCCTATTTTGCATCCCCTGGCTCTGGACACCATATTCGTAACTGAAACGTCATTCATTTCTGTCCGCGCTAAAAGCGACGTTCTGCAAGCCGAGCTGCATTTACGACATCTCCAAGCTTTTCTTTCCGCGAAAACAATTAGGCCGCCTCTTTTTTCGCCATTACCTCACTTTTTCCTTCTTTCTCGAAGCTAACTTTCCTCCAGATAAGGCTCTTTACGACCCACGAGAGAAACAATCGCCGGCCTCGCGCATGCATACGTTACTCCGCAACACGTGCTTTACGTGCCGCTTATAAATCACGGCGTTTTCCCGCAATCGGTAGCACATCACCGCTTGGAGCCTTTTTATCATTTTTTTCCTTACCCTGGCCTTGAAAGGTAAAAGGGAAAGAGGCGGATTCATTACGCGAGGTATAACGGCAGGGGTCCGTCGCCACTTCGGAAAGAAAGTTTCAAAAATAACAAAGTGTTCCGCAGTTTAAGGAAGGAAAGGAGTGAGGGCAGAAAGAGGGCGGGCCTTCCATATAATAAAAGAACTTTTTAGCGGGAGGAACGACGACGGAAGCGAAAAATCCAAAACCTTGGCGGGAAGTCAAAAATACCTCGAAGGGAAAGGGTCTACATAAAGTAATATCGCTCCCTCAAACAGATTTAATCGGGGATTTGACTAAAAATGGAATCCCTTTGAAGAAAACCAAAAAAGTTAAATAAATGAAGAGATAAGCTCCTTCCCTTTTTTGCCCCCTCATATTATGAGAATCCCGTTCTCTTGGCGGGAATAAAATAAGAAGCCGAGGCACTATACGTTACCGTAGGCATAAGAGCATCATTTGCCCTTTTTATTTATAGAGGAGAAGTTTAGTGCCATACGGCACGCACGTTTTCAAATCGGGGCCATTTATCCTTCCACATTATTCCTGCTACTGTTTCCTCTTTTTCCCTCTCCGTTTTCCGCGCTCCGCCCTCTGTGTTTTGTCTCCTGCGGAAAGATTATCCTTTCCCCTTTCTCTTCTTTGAGACCTTTTCACTCTCCGTCCTTCCCTATTCCCTTTCTTTCTTCCGACCCTAATGTTTTTCTACTCCCCGATCTTGTATACTGGCACAAGACTCGCAAAGTTATCTCTCGTGCCCAATTTCTTTATCCGTATTTCTGCCCATGTAATCACATTATCGCTGATACGAAAAGTAAGGTTTCCTATAGTCCTGAAAAGGAATAGCTTATGCTCTGATGATATTTTATTTTTCAATTACGGTGGTGGCTTGAATAATTTTTTTGTTTCATTTTCTTTTTTCTTTCGTATGCGTTTCGTAGGTTCTCAAATTATACTTTATCGTCAAAGTTATCGCGCTTTCAATTACGGCTGTGCTAGAGGGTAATGAATAGTCCGTAGCTAAACTTATCACAATTTTCTGCAATTAAAGCATTTTTTCTCTTTAAAACTCATTATTTTAAGTGCCATGTGCTTTCTAAGAATGCCTTACAATAACAGAATAATTGAATTCTTCTTACCATGAAGAAAAAGCTACTACGATAAAGTTCCAATAGAGCTGCACAACGATAGCTCTAACTGAAAACCATCCTATATTCCAGTCCTTAAAAATATTAGTTTTGAAACATTATGAAACCAATTTGATAAATGTAGAGATATCTTAAATGTATGGTGACCGTGTTGGGTTGTGTCATTTTGGTTGACGGTTTTGAAGAAATTAACTATCATTAAGTCATCGCGTGTTGGCAATAACTGTAGAATCTAGATGTGGTATTTAGTTTCCTATTATTAGGAGTTATAACTGTAAGTTATAATAGAACAAGTTATTATTTTGTGCCTCTTTTCTATTCCACCTAAGAATATTCTTGGACACATTATATATGGTAAAATTACATATTAATGCTTAGAAATGCATGAATATGGGTTTAATAGAAGATCTCCAATCACGGTACGCGTTGTACACTGCACAAACAAAACTTTTCGATCCTCAGTTTTCATATTTAACCTCCTTAGATTTTCTGTTTGTAATATCAAGGTTTAGCATAATTTTGCACATTTCATTTGTGTTTAATGTGTTGATAATGAGTTTTTCATCCTAAATATTTGTTTGTCTATACGTCTGCTCTTTCAATTTATATATTTGCGTTAAACAGAGCATGATATTTTAAATCGCTATGCAGCAGTGAAGAGAAGCATGAAATTATGTGTGTTTTTCATAACCTGTAATTATGAACGGATAGATTTCATAGTTTTGGAAAAACATTTGAGTAATTCAAAATATTGCATGAAATATCGTAATAAAATATTCCTTGATTGTCCACTAAGAACGAGGCCCTCGGCCCATTACCACATATCAGGTAATCGCTCGAGCACGAGCAATGTTTTTTTAATGAATCGTTATTGTATTCCTACCAGAGTTTCATTGCCGTCGAAATGTTCCGTTTTCTCCATTCCTAGTAAGTTAGGAACTGTTAATTTTCGTTCTATCAATTACCTTTATTTTCAAAGATTCATTGTTTATTTATTATTCTGAATCTAAATCTACAGTAATACCCTGCGAGCCGCCTTTCGGCGTGTGGCAGGAGATGGAAGCACTAAGCCCTTTCCGAATAGTTCAGTTGTTTTGCAGAAGATTTTTCAGATATGTGCGCTCCGGTTCATAATAATAATAATATTTATTGATGCCCTGTGGCAGAGAGCCCTCTAAGGACAAAATCAAAGCATATCAAACAAATCCATATACATTGTCGCAGTAAAACAAGTATAATAATTAATAATATGATATAGTTTATAATAATAAAATAAATTTGCAACTTAAATTACAATATACAATTCTATTGCAGTATCCGAAGATACGAGAAAAATAAATATTTAAATTGGTGTAAACTCCTCACATTTCTTATACTATTTGGTAGGGAATTCCAAAGGTTAATGGCCGAGACAATGAAAGATCTTTGAAAAGCTGTAGTTTTGTGTGAGGGATTGTAAACGTTCTCGTCAGGAGTCCTTGTGTTCAGGCGGTAACTGAGTGAAGGTCTACATTAAAAATTCTCAAGTAGGTAGTTGGGTCTTTCATTATTGAGCATGGAGTAAATGAATGCACCCAAAAGGTATTTTTGTCTAAAGTGAGTCCTCAGCCAACCTAATTCACTTAAATATGGAATAATACGTTCGGTCTTCTTTATATCGAATATAAATCTTACACACATGTTTACGTTATTAGTAAGAGTGATTCCGAGATACTCAACTGACTCGGATGTATTTGTGTTCATTCGTTTATTTATTCAAGATCATTTGGTTACAAAGTTACGTTACAAAGCCCACAACCAGTTTTCCGCTGAAATTCAGTGCGCTGTGATTAAGCGCTTAGCGTGCCACGTGATGTGCGAGATTAACATGTATTTGCAAATCCACATACAAGCTGTATTTTGCGATACATATTTTTTGTATTTGAGATGATCATATAACAATACAAAAAATACTTTACGCCACAGTCGGCGCTTTCCACTTTTTTAAATTTGAATTTACACTAGAGCTTGCAAACTCTTGATTTATTGTGCCACGAAATTTAAGTTGATAAGTAAGTGTGCCGTAGAAAGTGAAAGGTTTGGAGGCACTGATACAAAATATGCATTCTTACATACATACGGAGTACTTTATTAAGCTAAAATTGATACTATAAAGTCCCATCTTCCATTTAACTTATACGGAAAGAATGTGTATACGAATATATATAAATCATTAAGAACAGATACTTAAAATAAGGTATACAAATGTTATTATTTACAAATACTAAAAGTACGATTATTAAAAATACAATATTAAAAATGCGAATATTAAAATTACGAATATTAAAAATACAATTTTAAATTCAGATATTTAAAATTCAAAAAAATATTGATGTCAATGATTTAACCTCCAGAGTGTTGCCTTTTCACGAATATATACTCTGTGGTCCCATCTGCAGTAATAAAATTGAATATAGGATTTCGTGTGAGATGTGCAAGAAAGAATCAGCTGCTTGGCCGCACAAGAACGATTAAATGGCCACATGCGGCTTATAGCCGCGTGCGAACACCCGCATAAGGTAGAAAAATGTTTCTTTCCGTGTTGTTTCTTATTCTGCCTTCATTTAACATTCCTCCATTTCCTTCTCCCACTTTCCATCCACAAGTGTTTCCCTCCCGCAAGATGGAGGGACGGGACAGGAAGGAATGGTAAAATAGGGGCACACGACCGCTTGCGGTTCGGGAATTCTCTCATAGGAGGCAGCAGTGTAAAAAGACATCTTTTCCCCGAAGAACCCATCCCACTCATCCCCCTTTTGTTTACCCATTCTCTCTCTCCGACTCTCACCAACCCTTTTGTTCCCTTTCCTGCCGCATCCACCTCTAAATTCGTTCTCTTATTTCTTTCCCGAGCGTGAGTGCAGCATTTGTCTTCATTAAGGATATGACGTCACTGTTTCCGACGCCCGCTGGAGCGGTGTTTGTCGAGGCGGGGATGAGGTGTTGGGACGGGCAGAGCGCGGATGCTGTGTGTTGCGTTTAGGTGAGATAGAGAGGTTTTCGAGGTAATAGGAAGACGATGCGGATTGGAGGTTTCGAGTGCGAGGGGGGGAAGAAATGAAACGGGGGCGGACAAGTTGAAAGTGAGCCGTGTGAATGAGATTCTAAAAGCATGTATATAGGCGGAGCAGATGTGCAACATGAAGTAATCCTTAATGCACCTGAACTCTCATTTATTCAAACCGCATATTCTTGCTCAACTCTTATTTCCTTCCTACTCTGTTTATTCAACTTATTCGTACACTTCCCCCGATGGAGTCGGGTAAATCTTTTCATGCGGACTTAGGAAAAGGGATTTATCTTAACTTTAAGGGAGGTCACATCAACGCATCTCCCTTTTTACTGCCTTTTCCTGCAGGAGGGGGAGTAAATATTCGAAAAGTTACATGCCTACGAGCTTACGTTTGAAGGAGTTGGCTAAAGTTTTAATCGGATTAGTGGGGAGATATATTCGTCAACGCCTACGTCTTGGGCATCATCAGTGATTTAATAAAGGTGCATATGATTTACAGTGCTAAAAATCTCGAACGAAGCTATTCCTTAGCATATACATTCTACACAAGGACTAAGATCTAATGACCTTCGATAACTAGAGAAGATCCCTACAAATAGAAGCAGAGAAATTAATTTCAGCTTGCACCATTTAGGTTGAAGGAGTGGAAAATTACGTGTTTGACGTGTTGATAAGAGAGGGAAAGTCCAAAGTGTTAATATTATCAACTTAAGTATCAGAGGGTTCCCGAATACCCAAGTGGGTAGAGCGGTCGCACTTGGTGAATGGGGTCCAGGGTTCGATTCCTAGTGAGGAGCCATATGTGCGAAATGACCTCAGCTGTCAATATACTATTAAGAACAATTCGTATCGGAGTATCACAATGTGAATTCTCTCAAACCTTCTTCATTTAATTTTCACAGCAACGACAGTGTGTGTAAAACTCCATATATCGAGTGTTGTGTCTGTCCTCTTTGTGGAGTATAGTTATTAAAAGTGCTAGAATCAACACACTAAGATCTGAGCCTAGTACACAGCGTAACGCATTATTTGGTGTATCTGTTTGTCTTCGCGCCGTTCGTTTCGGCAGGAAGTGTTGGTGGGAGATTTTTGCCTTAGTTTTCGTTTTTCATCTGATCCTTTTACTCCGAAACTTTCCGCCCACGTTTAACCTATTTTGCGGAATCGACCTCTCGCAGACGTAGGATTAGAATGATAAATCACTCAGTTTTATCCCGAGAAGAAGGAATCGAAGAGATGTAAGATGTTTGCTTTTATGCTGCATTTCTGCTAAAGATCTTTTACGATTCTAGGCACAAGCCTGGCATAGGTCCAATCATTTCCTACTCGTGAAGGCGAAATGCTACTAGATGAGAGCATGGTTGAATTCAAATTTATGTTTTTTAAGTTGGTATTTGGTATATTTAGATTACGTTTACTTATCGGAACAGCAGTAAAGCACATATATAAGTGATTTTCTCTCATAATGAGAAATATTTACTGTTATTCCACTAACTTATTTGTTACTGAAGTAACTATAAGGTGTTTCTTATTATGCTTTGCATCAGTCAGTACATTAGCTGATTCGTGCTTTCCTAATCAATGGCTACTGGTTTGTTGAATGTACAAAATTTAACATGTAACTTTTTTCTTCGATTTGAAGTTGATTTCCTCTCACAAACTACAGTTTTTACATCTTAAATTATGATCTCAGTAAAAGGGCAGCAACGATTTTTCAACATATTTATACTATCGGATACTATAAATTTTAAATTACATTCCTTTTATGGAATATCAGCGCTAAATCACTCATGTGAAAAATAAGACAACATTATCGATATATTACGTCATAGAAGATCAATCACAAAAATATTTCTTTCATTTAATTCGAATCGGAGGAATATTTTAAACTGTATCACGATAAGAACTTCTATTTTTCCTTGGCACTTTCTCGACCTTCATATAACATTCAAAATCACAAGTACTCCAATATTCACCCCTCCAGCTATCATGGTCAAAGTGTTTACGTTTTTGAGAATCTGACAATGATATCTTAATCATAAGAGAGGAAAATATTAGATTTTTTCAACTCTCTTTATATTTACTGAAATTTATTTTTATTTTTATTTGAGACATATTTAAAAGTAATAATGATTAAGATGGCGTTGATTCCTCTCCGTGTATAATTCATGATATTGTAGACGTTAGCTATGACTCATATTTTTTTCTGATAATGCAATTTACCAAGATTTATGAAAAAAATAAACATCTTAGGATTCATGTGATAGCCAAAAGATTACATAATCTTGTCCGGCTATCTATTTAAGATTACATTTAAGATTACATGCAAATGCTAAACATCACAGAAATACTAATTAAAATAAAGATAAAAAACAGGGAAGAGAGAAAAAAAGGAATACATATATACATTCTTATTCTTAACAGTTGAATAGAATTTTGCATATTAGAAACAAATAGATTGATTTATAAATGTTTACATAGGAGTACAAAATTAATGTAATAGGTAGAAGGAATAAACTGAATTATTTTCAAGGTTTGGAGTGAGGAACAGATTTTACATTACACCAAGTTGTACTTTTCTTTTAGTTTTAACATAGGATTTACAAGTCAAATAGGGAAGAAGGAAACAAACAAAAAAAATATATCTACAACCAAATAACAAACTAGAAAATTTTTAGGTTTTCAAAAATGTGTTCTTTTACCCAGCTTTCAATGATAACCTTATCCTTTTTTGTCAGATTACTTCTTTTTTCCAATAATTTCCTTATTTCTTTCGAACACAGATTATAAATCTTAACTACTAGATAGAGAAATCATAACTGTGGTCTACTTTTTTTGTAGTAGTTTTGCATTTCTAGAGATTTTACCTCTAGTGTCATATCTGTAGTGGGTTGCTTTCAGTAGGTTTAAGTTTTTTCCTTTTATATATTTAACAACATATGAATGACTAATTGAGAAGAGATGGGATGAATGGATTTTTAGGAAAATATGGATTCTTAAAAATAATTTCTATAGTCCGCTGCGATTTACCGTTTACTTACAGCACCCTATTTACCACTAGAGACATTCATCGAATCGACATTTTTCGAAACTTTGACTGTTATTTCCTTTAGGTAATGTATCTCGCTCTTTCATACACGAACATACGTGTATTTTATTATTGATAAACCATATTATTATATATAAACTAAATTTCTGAACTACCGCAAAATTATAAAACCCTCAGCTAAAATTTGACCGATAGCTAAACATAAATTCTCGGTAATGACCTGATTTCTACGGATTCCATCAATTGAAGAAGGGATATAATTTTTGCTGATATTGAATACACAATTAATTATATTTTAGTATATATAAAAGGCCTTGAATATTAAATTGTATTCGTTGGAAAATTACATTTATTATTAACTACAGTATATGAAAATTTGATCTTTAATATCTCCAAGTATTATATTAAGTTTTATCAAGAAAATGTTGCTCATAAATAAATTATGAAACTTTAAACGGAATGAATAAAATATGACGCAATCAAACATTAATGAATATTCATTCATGAGAATTTACTCAATACGTAGAAATCGTTTAAACAGCTGAAAATCGCCGAAAATGCTTTTAAACTCAAGATGAGTTCTCCGAGAGCACGCAGCAAACTTCTCTGAGGATGACTACGTTTTGCCAGCTATTCTAATAATTTTTTCGTCTAAAATGTCAAACACCAACCATAAAATTTCGGTCATCGTTGATTGTTGAACCATGCAAAGAAAGACTTCGTGCAAGTAAAACTGATTAAACTCATATATAAATGAGACATTATTTTTATGGTTGATATCGATTTCTTTTCCCGTTACCATACCTAGATACGATGGGACAATTTTCATTTGTCTTTTGGCACATGATAGATGTATTTTTTTTACGTTCACCATAGTCCTTTTCATGACTGCAGTAGTAGGAAATATTCTGAGATATGAAAGACTTTACAACAGCATTTACATTGTTCTATTTTTAAAGAATGCTATGAGAACCTTAATTTATCAGGATCTGGTGCTGTAATCACGTGGAAATTTTAAATCTTAATGGTTGTTTGGTTCATTGGAGCAAAGGAAAAACTACTTCACTACTACTCTTCTTAGTTCTCAGGTCTTTTCGTGACGAATACTAAAAGAATAACAAGTGCGAAAAATAGCGGCA
The DNA here is from genome assembly GCA_000376725.2 of Ladona fulva. Taxonomy (NCBI): domain Eukaryota; kingdom Metazoa; phylum Arthropoda; class Insecta; order Odonata; family Libellulidae; genus Ladona; species Ladona fulva. Next base: position 192,185 of record KZ308763.1, on the reverse strand, counting down.
TGACTGGGATTCGAACCCAGGTCTCTAAAGTCACCTTTCATTATCCTTGTAATACTAAAGGGTTGAAAATTCAAACTGATCTCCGGACTGAATACTTTACATAATTTACAGGCAGAGAGTCTATCTACCGATGTAAAATGACCCTCGTTATACTTCTGGCTGTAGTTCAGTACGATATGAACTCATTTCGCGATGTACATTGAAATTATGCGAAACGTTCGCTTCATGAACCGAGTTACAGGTGTTATTTTTTGTATTGTTTTCGTATTGTTCATGCTTTGAAATTGTAATCAAGTAATTGTGAGTATGGTGCGTCGCGGGAGTGTTTTGTTTAGTTGACATGCAGCAGAAGCGGTGACTGAACAGTGCGACCAATGGGAGGCGTGGCGAAGAAAGTATTTAACAGAGGTGGCGGAATGTGGATGAGGAGAGAGGACGGGTGAAGGACAGAGAGGAGAGTGGCGAAGGAGGTGGGCGAAGAAGGGGCTGAGATTACGGCCCATCGGTTGGAGTCGATCCTCAGGGAAGACAGACGGGGACGGCGGAAGTGCGCATCGCACCACCGGGTGCGTAAGACAGCTGAGGAGGAAAACGGTGTATTGGGCGTCGCGGCTGATCACGCCCGATGGAGAGCGCCGCATTGTCATCGACAGGAGGCGGTGGCCGAAGAAGGAATTTGTTTATTTTCCTGCCGAATGTGTTGTTTAATTTCTTTTTTTACTACTATTCGTTCAGAACAGGGCTGTGGTAGTTATTTTCGTTGCTTTTTGGGGCTATGACTGATGTTTGTGGGGTGTTCCTTAGGGTTATTGATGTTCGTCTCCCATTTATATATTACCATTTGAGTAAGATGTTTGCTTCAAAGTGAAGATCGGAACTCGCCTCATTCATCCGACGTCGGATTGAAAATGGCTGATGATGATGATGACATATATATTTGTGGATGATTTGAAGATCCAACCAGCCTTCGATCTGATGACTGTGCAGCCAACTACACTTCCTATTCTCGCGTTCAGCTGCCAGGCTGTATGGAATTTACCAAGGGAAAACAGATGAGATATTTCATCGAAATTCTGCACTTAATGTACAAAAGGAAGCAAGGGAATCAACAGCCATCCGAGAGATCTCGGACGCCCAGTGATTCTAAATGGGTTTTATTAATCTCCAAGCTGGCGCGTTTCGAAATATGCGGGTTTCAGAGCTCGTGGATAACCAACCACCTTCGCATGGGGGTGTATAAGGACGGGGTACATAAATTACGCTTTATTGGTCTGCAGATTCGACCCTTGAGGGACAGTACAGCGTCGCGAGTGGTTGTAGGTGTTTACGTGGTCGGCTCGATTAACGTGAGTGGGTGTGCTCGTATCCGAGTACAATGTGGGATGCCGCGGAACGAACTCCTATGCGTGGGCGTAAGGTCACACAAACTCGGTCTTCCGTCCAGAATCGGAAATAAGAGTACGAAGAAGATGAAAACACATCGGAAACTCTCGGGAACGTTCTAGCGCAGGGCTTCTCGATCTCTTCCCAATGCCAACCTTTCCAACCGCCGACGCTAGTAAGGAATTTATTTCTTCACATCCAGTGGATGATATTTCTAGGAAGAGGATGTTTGAAAAATATTTCCGTAATAAAACCGCGAAGAGTAATTGAGAGGTATTAACATTATAATGAAACGCATCAAAATGTCGCGCGCCTAGAAGTAAGCCCATGATTGAATATGTTAGTCTTTATCTTTTTACGTTAGATGTTTCTGGCTCCCGGGTAGTTATGAGGATAGTGTGTTTGCCTTTGATGAAAGTGATCGCGGGTTCGAATCCCATAGGGAGGTCATATGTGCTAAATGACCTCAGTTGTCGAAGCGCTTTTAATAATAACACTGGTATTAATAAAAGAGTTGTATAGGACACTGATGGTTATATCCATCCATCCATTAAGGATATTATTTTTGGTGTTTTTTGGGGTTATGTGCTACTTACCAGTACTAATAGTTAGATGTTATTTTAGAATAAATGATGAATTGACTGAGGGAACCCTAAAAGAACCCTAAATGGTTTTTGGAGGAATTTGCTACTCAATGTTACTAAACAATATTACTAGATGTTCTTAAGAGGAAATTATGAACATAAGTGAATAGTAAAGTATTCTCTTTCTTTGTTTTAGGATTTATTAATTAAGTTGGCATCTAACTACCCATAATAATGCTACAGAAATGACTTATCTAAAAACGTTTAACATCAGTGCTACCCAAAATGTTTGTGCAAAAGAGTTTCATTCTATTTTTAACAGAATATAGATGTGATCTACCCACGCAAAAGATAAATGGTTTTAATTTTAGAATCTGATTTTATCGTTTCTTAAGTCGATATGCTTGAATTATATTACAGAATTTTACTGTTAGGAATGTTGATGATTACCTTCTTTCGTCTGATCATTCAAAGTTTCGATACAATGGCACAGCTAAAATTGTTTGAATTTAACATTTGATTTGCTTGAACTACATTACAGAATTTTACAGTTAGGAATGTTGATAGTTACGTTTGTCATGACTGGTCATTCAATGATTCGATACAAGTATTAAATTAAAACAATATTAGCTGTTAATTGAAATTACGTAAAAGAATGCTGCCTCTATATAGCGTATATTCAAAATTATATAAGTCCACCCTAAGGTTAATATGCAAATTGCTTTACTTTAATAAACAGTTTCTTTCGCTATGAGTGATTAAAATTTGGTGATAAGTACTCGTTGTTGAAGGAAGTGGAGGATCTGCCGAAAATACCCTCGATCGTCGGAGTGAGTAATCCCAGTCTGTGACAACACTAGCGAATCGTTTTCACCAAATACTTGCTCCGAGATCGTCTCAGTTTTGAAATAGAATGGGTTAATGCAGAATACCCGCTCTATTGCGTGCAGATTGTGCCAAATGATCAAAGGGGTGTCATAAGGAAACTCTCCTTCACAAAAGAGCATCTGATAAGTCTGAAACTGCAATCAGTCAATTTTGCTCAAGGAAAAATTATAACCCTAACAAATATTTATGCGGGATTTTTCAAGGTTTTTTCTGATTATGATCATTTACAATTTGCCAATATAATCTCCGTGCTCTCAATCAAAGATAGAGGGCGTATTATTTGTGAATATCCTTAAAATAACTGGGTGAACTAATAATTTTTCGTAATAAAAAAATTTGTACTGTTCACAAAAGTTAGTTAATAAAAGAAATTAAAAGGATGAGAAATTCACGATTCACTGCAAGCGTTCAAAGATAGAAATTAAGGAAAAACGTTTGCCGTAGCCGGGGCTCGAACCCGAATCTACCTATCGTGTCCCGTCCTAGCTTCAAATATTTAAAGAGGGATTGTTCTGCCGTGCTAGCTAGATTACTCGAATCATATTTCCGGCAACGGGAGATTTTCTACCTTCATTCCCCTCTCTATTTACTTATTGATGGTGCGACCGATTTTTCAGATTTGAATCGCACCAATCAATAAGGAATAAACTTACAAACATAATTTTCTAAGTAGACAATACCACCTCATTATGGGCGCTGGATTAATCTGCGGGGGCGCTTAACGCAGAAGTATTTCATCCCATTGTCAGTTAGTTATCTTTCATCATCAATCGAAACTCAATGGATTCTAAGTAGCAAGAAATTGCCACATATTTGGTGGTGTTTTTATCACCGCAGTCTTTATTTTCGTATTTGTTACTCCACAAAATCGGCCATATAGATGATCATTTTCATTGATAAAGGTTTGGGGGCGGTGGTCTGGAACTAGAAGGGGTAGTAGAGTGAGAAATCATAGAAAAAACTGATTCACGCCATCATCAAGCAAGTCTTAATCTTAGATATTAAATTTTCATAATAGAGGATATTGTGACACCACCCCAGACAAATGATCTAACAACATAAATAGGATCCCACGTGAGGGTGGGAGTTAAATATACGTTTCTAAAGACCTTTAAATATAAGATAGCCCTTCAATTGATGATCGTCTACCAAGTATGTGGCGTTGACAACCGTTTTGCATAATTCTAACGCGTTTGGTGAAGTAATAGTAATCTAGCGTTACTTTAAATGCGTTCGTCTTACGTATAGAACGTATCCAATATATCCAAACATTGTGATCAAGAAAAACTCGTAGAAGTCTTAAGCGGAAGATATTGTTATCCAACAACACCACCTTCCTCCATCCACCGTCTTCTATTAGCAACGAAATCTTTTAAAAAACATATCCAGTGTGTTTTTAGAGATAATAATCTCATGCAGAATTTTATTTCCGTTTAGCGAATCATCCTAATTTTCTCTTCTTTCTCTACCTTGCGCGATTAATTTATCTCTTTCTTCCTTCATCTCGGATACTCAACCTTTCGACCCACTTTTCAGCCTCTTCGTAATGCAATTATCGCGCCAAGGCCACAATCCATCTCCCTCTGGATTTGCTTCCGCCTAAGTGCTGTAATAAACCTAATATGTATAATCTTCCGCAATACGAAGTATTTTATTCATAGCTTCTGAAGTGTTGAATGTGCTCTTTTTTCGTCGATCCCGTAGAAAAAGTTGTATTTACGGCAATTAACTTTGGTTTCTTCAATCTTCCACAAAGATTCTTTAATCATATCCTTAAACGATTCTCCCTTCTTCCGCCACTATTTACTCAGAATATTTTCCAAGCAATTTGGAACAAGATTCGTTAGTTGTTTCTCTTTTCCTTAATAGTTATTACAAGAAGATAATTCGTGCTCATTTGCAAATATCATTGCTTGAAAGTCTGCTACAAATATCTTTAAAACTTCCAAAGTACTCTCCAGAATTCCGAGTTTTCCGTAATACTGCCACTCTCCATTTTCATCATCTCGTATCAACCTTTTTTGTTTTAAAATAAGGAGAATGTTTAAAGATAATGAACAGTGTCATAATTTACAAAATTTTAAACAATTCTTTTAAAACTGCAAAAAAATAATTGTAATTGCTTACATTATGATATATATTATTATTTATGCAGTAAGAATCTTCGACAGTAGGATGAAAATATGCAGCGGACCGTATCTGACCCACATCCTACAATTTGAACATCATTTGCACGATGAACAAATATCAATTATTTAAAAATATTACGCTAAATCGTTTGCAATCACTAAACAATTATGATTTTAATAAATTATACATTTGCCCGGTGCTTTGCTATCCTTCGCTCATTTCAATTCAAAGAACAATTCATAAATGTATAAGGTTTAATGGACTCAGTATTGAAAAAATGTGAAAGATATATTATTTTTGAAATAATGCTGATTTCTGAGGCTTTCTGACCCCACTTTGACAAGTAAAACGTTTGGTTGCCACAGTTATAGACCGTTCGGAAGATGTTTGCTATAAGTATTTGTTTAATAAAAGCATTCACTCATAAAAATGACTTTCTCAGTATAGCCTCCATAGTCCAGATGAAACTTTGAACCCTCCAGCCGACGTCCCTTTTAGGTCAAAGAGGCTGACAAACTCGAGTTCTAGTTTAGCCAACCCCGTCTTTCAAGCGGCCAATATGTGTCTGATTCAAAACCTGCACTCCTCTGGGATACTATTTCTACCTAAGTTCGGGAACCGAGCTCGTTCGCTCATCCTTGACCTTATTGTACGTAGTACTTGGCCAGTTGCTTCTTTATTACCCAATGATGGACTCCTATATCCCAAGTTTAATTCGAGTCCATTTCGTCCTCTGAGATCTCACAGCGTGTCGTATTTTCGGTCAAACTAAAAGCGTAATCCTACCAACTCAGAACAGCCCATCGCAAGAAAAAAAGGTAGACATTTAGCAGGCTTACAAACTTCGTTTAGTTGCATTGAATTAAAATAGTGATGGTTAACGAAACAGAAGTAATATAATTAATTTCGATGCAGGGCAATGTTATTCGCGAGAATTTAGTCATGCAGCGACACAAGGATTTAACAGATCTTTGTTTATATCTTTCTAACGAGTTTTCGTATTATATTCGTTAATCCATCTTTCTGAGATCTCCATATATTCTTACGCTTTCTTTACAAGTTATGACGCTTCAGCGAAGCCGAATTCTTTTGAAAAATGCTAAAAGATGCCAATTTAGCGACTTTTTCTCTAGATTTAGCGACTCTTTTTCGACATTTTCCTTCTTTTGGTGACTTTTTCCATTTCATCTTGTACTCTATCTAATAAGTGTTATTATACACTCATTCCCGTTCCCGTTGTATAACATTCCACTTGTTTCCACCACCACTCCCACACTTCCATTCCACCAAGTGTAAATTGAAGTAGCATCGATTTAATGCACTTGATATCTGAACTGATATCACATTTGTAAAAGCAAATTAAAGCCAATTTAATTTTTTAACCAATTTTAGCGACGTTATATTATAGCTTTGGCGACTTTTTTGCTAATTTTTAGGGTGCTTTTAGCGACATTATGGAAAACAAAGTGAGAAACAAACAAAGCGTATCTGAAAATAATCGTCATGCAATATCCTTCGTATGGCAGAAGCTAAGGAGCCAATCGCCGTAATCCCTGCCACCCGGATTACTTTTATGAATTTTCCTTGCCTACCAACAAGGCGATACTTGCTTGTAAAGAGGGTTAGGTGTGAACTGGGCGAAGGACAGCTCGGCCAATGGACAACTCGACGAAAGACAACTCGGCGACTGGACAACCCAGTTGACTATGAACCAGTAATAAGATTCTCCTGAAGCCACGAATGCCTATTAGAGAAATATCGAGCGAGTGACTTCCTCGAAGAGTGGGAACAGTCGAATCTCAGCCGAGAATGCTTAATCTCCTCTATGGAGATTAAGCATTACATTCTTTGTTGCAATATTCAATACGTGAAGAAAGATTTTCGCGGAGGCAATTGAATATCCCCAATGCTTACGAAGCATCTCTTTTCTCGCTTTACTTTAATTTCATTTATCATGATTTAATTTCATTTAAATTCGTTTTCATTTATAAATTCATTTCATTAATCTAATTTTATTACTTTACTCTTTTATTAAAGCAGAACTGTCTTATTTTCTTGATACTAGAGAGAATCGTGTACTTAATAAAAATATCGTAAAAAGTAACATTGTTGATAATGTTGCTTAAAGTTTTAAACGTCGACAGAGAAAATGGGTGGGTGGGTCAAACATTGAGATGAGAGGGGTTGCTAAGAAACGTAATTGAGGATAGGTTACAAGGTAAGAAGCAGAGAGGAAAACAAAGACAAAAGTTGTTAGATGACATAAATAGTTAGATAAGTTACCAGGAAGTGAAATAAACGGCTTTGAGCAGGGAATATTAGGGCGTATGAACCTACCGAAAGGTATATAACTTATGTATGTAATTTTGATAAATTATTCTATCAATGTTATATCTCGATTTAAAATTTATGTTAAGTTAGCAGTAGATTAGAGGTCTGAAACACTACTAAGAACCGCGTCGACGACGGTTTACGCGCTACCCTCTGAGAACAAAACAGGAAAGAAGGGAATGAAACGGATTAACAGGCCTCCAAGTATTCCGTTTCCTTTCCTTGGTTCCCGTTTTGGTCTCAGAGGATAAGGTGCGAACCGCTGGTGAAACGGCTCTTGGAGTGTTTTAAACCTCTAATTCAATAAATGACGTGTTCTAATGTTCTTCCTTAAGTTAGCATACTCGAACGAAGGAAGGTTAATTTGATTTTTCAAGCTTCTAGGAGGCAATCTAAGATGTGAGAGAGAATCTTGGGTCATATTTTGAAAGACAGAATCAACCAAGGAATGCGAGTTGGGATGCGAGCCAGGAGTTGACAGAGAGACGTGATGTTGCGAGCGCGACTGCGAAAACGTACGGGCAAAAATCGCAGCAGACATGTAGTCTCCTCTCTTAAGTTTCATATTAAATGGTTGATTTTTACTCTTTTTTACTTAGGCATTCAATTCGGAGGATCCAAAGATGATGTTGGGAATATTCATAAAAATACGACGGGAAGCAAAATATTAACTAGCTGAAATATTTATGAAGAGACTAACTGAAAATGTCCTCATTCCATTCTCTTTTAAAAGATGCTCAACATAACTGAAGAAAGGGTTATTGGAATGAAACTTCAAAAGTAAACTCAGTGGTTAATTATGGGACAGGAGACAGATTAGGGGAATTTGTCTGTGAAAGTCCATCCAAAAAGAGATTATCCATGATGGAAACAACGTTCAAGGTGCTAAAAATAAAACTAAAATGGGGAATATTTGTACCTAAGAAGTTACGTTTCTTGATTACTTAGGCAAAACCCTTCGTGTGGAGTATTTTGCCATATAAATGTGAAATTTGGACCCTAAAAAAGGTGGATATCTAAATATTGGAATAATTTGAGATGTGGGGGAGATATAGATTGAAATAAGTACGTAGAGTAAATGGGAAACTAATCTAAAGTTTTACTTAACAATAACACCTGTGGTTTATCCTCTCTTGATGTGTGTTTTGATACGTAAAGGAACCGTTTAGAGGTAAAATATTAGTTACTCTACTTTAAAATTACTTGTCATTCCGGTAAACAACGAGCGCGATCTTGGAGAGACGACGGCCAAGCGTTACAAGGAAATAATTGCTAAAACAGTTACTTCTGGTCGTTCTTTCTGCAGAGCATTAGAGATGCGAACAGGAAGGATTAGGTTAGTTTTTTGGTGTTGATACACCCCCTGCCATGCGCCACTGGCGGCTTGCGGGGTATGAATCTAAATCTAAATCTAAAAACTAATAAAATTTAGGTAGTAAACCATAGAATGCTACATATTTATTGTTAGTTAAGATTGATAGAAAACAGAGATATCTTTCGTAATTGTTTTCTTTATTTGCACTGAGTATTCATGCTATTCTTTTTAAACTGCATCTCAATCCCAATTTAAAAAAAAATTTTATACGCCGACGCTGACCTACATTGTCGATTTTAAGGGAGCTCTTTTTAAACATTAATAGTAATTTTTTTTCATTTTGTGCGATACCGAAGTAGTACGGAAGATAAACATTCCTTTGGAACAAATAAAAGCACGCTAAATGAAGATAGGCTTACACAGCTAATATTTTAAAGTAAACATTTTCAGTTGATGGTTTCGTGTTGCATATTTCCAGAGGTTTGGCCGAACGTGTAGAAACCTATCGCGTTTTAAAATTTTCGTGGAATTGCACTTTAAGGACACTTTTATTTTTTTATTAAAAGTTTATTTTACACGTTAGAATATTAAGTTTAGTTATTTTTCTAACCTTCTGTTCCAAAAAATGTATCCTTTTTCGTGAAGATATTTACCCGTATGCTACCCTTGTTATTGCTATCTGCTTCGTGTACGCGCCAACAGTTTGTATCAGAAAATTGAAACTGACACGTCAGTTGCTTACTTACGAGCTCAGCAGCTTTGTTGTGCACTTTATATTTAGTCTGTGCTGAAATGCTTTTAATTCGGTGGTTTCGTAACGAGAGAAGACAGTTCAGTCATTTTTTGTCTGGAAAGGTCGCGATGTTCGCCTATATTATTGCAGAAGTTCAGAGGATATACCAATTTACATTACAAATTTCCTTCAGGAGAATTTACGAGTGAGACATCATACCCATAGCTTTTTTTCTTTTTATTTTTACCCGACAGACTAATCCCATGAAATATAATACCATGGATATTCCATGAAATCTTATTCAACCCAATCATAGTTTAAGCAACAATCTGAAGTTGCTACATAGGGCATTTATACTTCTAATAATTGAAGACTTTCATATTTGTCATTTGAGATGTTTAACTACCTCTATGCATAATATAATAATTATGTGTACCTCATATTTTTGCAGTATAATCCTGTTTACGCTTCTTTTTCTTTCTGATAAAAACTAAATACAAAACCTTTTGAAGCCTGGTTAGAAATCCTTCGGTTAAAAAATCTCTTTGGTGAGTGTATTATTTTGTAAAAATTGCTTTGGTAATTGCTTCTTTACGCAGCATCTCTTGGTGAAAGGTCTTCTGAAAGAATCTTCCTTAGTCGCAGTTTTAAAAAGAACACCTGGGGCTATACGATCGGATACCTAGTATACTTTCTCACTCAAATGTTTTTATTAGTTCTTGAATTGATTTTGCTGATGTATGCGATTTTATTTGAATCTTATCAAAATTGAAAGATAGAGTAATAGTTAGATGATAATAGAATATGATACCAAAGAGTTAATTTTTCAGTTTTAAGTACCCAATAAATGCCTATTTTAAAGAACAATATCACAGTCGGTATAAGTCCAAGCTGATGGATGGATGAAATCAGACAGCGCTTTTATTCGAGTTTTCTTTCTTTATGTTATTTTATTTCGTTACGACTTGATGAAAACCTTAAGAATTAACCTTACAAAATGCAAACATAAACCTGTGCAGCACGTTGAACTCGATAAAACAATAAATTTCTGAACACTTCGAAGGGAATCAGAATTATGTCTTGAACTAGATGTAACTTGCTTTAAGCAAGAAAGTCAATATATTGGGGTGAATGAACGAGTGACGAAGACGAAGTGACATCTTTGTGAGATCTTTTAGGAACATAAGTATCACTTCAAAATATTCGTAGAATATTTCGTTCTCCTAAATGTGCATAGATGAAAAATCGATTAGGACATCATATTGTGATCATGTTTATGAGCGCTATTTTCAAATTTCATCCGCATCCATTATAATTATTAATTAGCTAATAATTCAAGAAAGATAATAATTTAATTACTTCGCATAGATGCAATATTGCGCCAACTAAAATATTTCCCTTGAACCATTGCTACCTTTACTTACCAATACTTCACTCCAAATACTATGAAATATAAATTCCCAAATGCATTGTGTTCTTAGAAAATCTCTTACGTTATCACCTCAGCATATTGCAGCAATTTATATTTAAAAGCAGTCGTCTAAAAAAAATGTGAAACATTTCAATTTAAAAGATAGAAATGAAACATAAATTATAAAAGCGAACAACTTAATTTGTTATCTAATTGATTGACAATTTAACTGTACTTTGTTATTTAACTTTGATTAAGTCTGCGCTGAAATGCTTTTAATGCGATTGTTTCGTATCGGAGGCAGACAGTCCAGTCATATCTTCATTTTTGTCTGGAGAGACTTTTGTTATGCCATAACTGCTGAGAATTATCCCTTTAGAGGATAACTTAAATGCCCGCTTTGGATATAAAACCACTTATATGAAGAGTTCACTGAAGTAATCTATCAATCTTTCCGATCAATTTACTTAAGGATCTACAAATGGGTTGATCGAATCCATCACTCATCCCAGACGACGTTTACGAGAGGAAAAACATTACTCCAACACCGTCAAGGGATATGTTTTCATCCTTTCCAAGCAATTTCCAATCCTCAATTTTTTCTTAATTGCTGCTGCCCTTGCAATGGACTCCCACTCGCGAATTAAAAAGATCTAGAGTGGAAACTCTTGCCAGCATAAGAGCGAGAAGATATCATACCCACGTACTATGTGAATCACCTCGACCACTTATTTTTCCCTCATGGGCTATTAAATTTAAAATCAACTGGTCCTTCTATTCAAAGTGAAGGAAACTTCTTTTCATTCGTGATCACAAGATTTTCATACGCATTTTACTATCTACTACAGAAAATATCTGTCCCTGAAGTCATCAGCACAAAGGCTAGTTGAAGATCCATACCCTCCAACACTAGTTACCAAAAGCTTTTGTGAGAAATGAAGCGGTTAAGCAAGATGAGGAGTGAGGTAGTTTTCCTTTGATTTTCTTGCATTGCAATATGGGGAGAAAAAGAAAGGTAGATATAGCTTGGAAGAGATTAAGCTGAAGTTAACTATTTTTAGTTAGAACACCAGCCATTCTAGGATCGAACTTGGGTACATAAAGAGTAATTTTCGCGATGTGCTCTATTATGTAGCTAAATTTTATCGAAATCCGTAGGAGATTTTTGCTACGGATTTTTTGTTTGTAAACTCTGTCGAAGACAGAGTTTACAGACAAACGTGGCTGTATTACAGTTTTATCATGTGTAGAGATCACTTCGAGCTTTGATTCCAATATATATCTTTAGTAACTAAGTTAACTTAATTATGCTCGTCTAATGCAGAATATTACATATTATATACCCTAAATATCTTAGTATTTTGAAGATAACAGCACAAAACATCAGATTTCAGTGCAAAGAAGAAAAAGTTTAAAATAATTCAATTTCATGGAAATATTACCCTCGCGTTGCGATTCAAAACACATCGCAGACTGCAGAAAGATGAACGACTTGTTATATTTCTACCCAATACCGATGTTACCATGTAATTTATATGTTTTATTTCGAAATTTTAGAGTCCCCTGAAGTTAAACCCGTTTGTATACACCTTAAAAGCCATCTTTTATTAGTGCGAATATTTCTAAGGTACGAGTGGTTTTCTCCAAGATAAAAGGAAAGATTTTTCTTGCAGGAGGCAATCACGAAAAGGAATAATTCTGAGCTATCATTCATTTACTGATTCGGAAGCCACAAAACACCGGTGACCATCGCGATTTTTGTTTGTGGTGTGCAGCATTTAGATAATCGACTGCTATAAGTCAGTATGCTTGTTCGATAGACTAAAATGTACTTAGAGAACCTTCCGTACTTTTGTGTAACGTAATAAATGTATGTTGTACTACTATACAAAGAGTAATGTATTTATATTATCAGAACTATTGGTATGTGATTATCAGATACATCATCAGCATATTACCATTCCTCGAATTATACGTAAATTTTGGATGCAGAAAGAAATTTAAACATATTTAAATTTCAAAGCTAATTGAATGTATGAATGGTACTGTTAATTAAGAGTCATTTAGAATATCAGGCAAAAATTGACGCAAATATAATTACTAATTTAAAAATATTTAAAATTATATTTTACATATTTGTAATTTTCACAATAATTAAGTGAGTTGGCGATTGAAATAACTGGATTTTAATGTACTTCAAAAAATAAACCCCCTTGAAGATGAGTTTATACCTGATTCTCAAATGCAAGATTATGTTTAAGAGTTGTTCTGCATGGAATAATTGGAGCATACATTTAACAAATAGTGATTTTGCAATATGTTCAACTTTATTAACTCTTTATGTGGTAAAGTACATTGGACATTTTATCAGTTGATGTTTAAAATTTGCAAAAACTGTATTCTAGACCAGATAGTACAAAGAGACATTTTCTTGGGCCCTTGCATTTCAGATCAGCAATGTTAGACGTGTATAAAAAATTCTCTTGATTATTAGCAAAGATTTGTCTAGCTGAACCGTCAATTAAGATACGAAATTTGCGAACGGACGTTGCCGTAGGAATGAAAACTCTCCAAGAATCACCACACAACGGGAAAATGAATGTGCACCGAAAAATAAAGCAACGGGTATCTTAGCCAGCGGATCGCGGAGAAAAACAACCCTCACATATGAGGCATGAAACCCGCTCGAGCACCACCGTTGATTAAATTAAATTGCTACTTCTCCTCCTAGTTGTCAACTTATAAAACTCGGCCGTTTAGCCGGACTTATCATGTCTCTCCTCTTTCATTGCGTCACATTATAACTTTTTTCCCGGGGATGGGATCCGTCCTCCGCCTCATGCTCACTTAAGCGGCGGGAGCTTAAGCCTGAAAAAGTGGATTTGGAACCATTTTTTTCGGCAGAGAAAGAGTACGCAGCCGAGCACGCTCCCTCGTGATTTTTATCTCGGGTCGGTGTAAAACGTGGCCATTTACGAGGCAGTGCCGCTGTTGACGGCGGAATCGTTTCAAGGCTTTGCCGGCGACGTTAATGAGCCTGCTTGATGGAGAACACCCACGTAGCCATGAATTTTAATGCCGCAATCGCAGAGCCGTCAACCTCAGTCGGACATTCCTAGCACCGGCCGCGTGACGTGGGAAAGGCAAACTTTTATGATTGGTGTTTGCCATTTCAAACGCATCTGACAGCAATCTCTACGGGTTAAGTTTTAGGAGAGCGTGGGCGTGTAAGTGTCGATGAAAAATAGAGTACTTTTCTTGGAAGGCTCGGCGGGATAGAGATACAGGTAAGTTGCAGCGCTGACGATAGATGCCTGTAATGAAAACGACGTTAATCTTTACGTCTTTGGAAGTTTCCGAAACTGCCATATGAGGGAAGGAGATATGGGAAGAGCTTAAAGCTGTCTCTCGACCATCAGTTACTCGATACACCGTTCTGCATAAATGGTTTTAATTAAGTCTTTTCCAATATAAACGTCCATTTCCTGTATGGAACTATCTGTGAGGAGTAGTTTTCGTGTGTCTTCGAATTATACTCACGGTTTTAGACAATAAGATATTTTGGTGTGATGAAATCGACCTATTAGGAATTTACTCGGTGGATTGGCGTCTGACGAAAGTGACAAAATTATTTTAGTTTTCGCAAAATTGTTTTATTCGATACTGATTTAAGATGTACCTTTGAGTCTTCAGGTGATCGATTTCTTAAAGAGGGAAATAATACAATAGAGACTGTATATATGTGTGTGAATAATTTTGTATATAGAGTAAAAAGCGGGTTGTTGGAGACACCGATAGAGTGCGGGGTTTGACTGTGAATTGTGTGGCCCCAAATAAATGTACACGTTGGAGCCATAAAGTCCGAAATCAGAAGAAGACTATGCTGGTAGCGTTCCGGGGGATCCATTTGATATACACAAAGATTAAAGTAAATTAATATTAATGGCAATGTGGACGCACTTAATCTGCACTGGTTTTCAAACTTATCCTTAGGGAAGACATTCACCCTTTACATTTGCTATATTTACTCAGTTTTAAGGTCCTACAAACATCATTTCTAGCACAGATTTTGAGCACAGTTAAATGCGCGAGACCCCTGATAACCGCTCTACGCTACTGAATTGAAGTATGAGTGTGTAATAATAATATATGTGGATATGTGTAGTAATGTTATAATCTCAATTGAAAGGAGGTAGAAGTGCAGATTAAGGAAATAATTCTCGTTTGCTAATCTTCCACGTTAATATAGATATAATTTACCATAGGTTCCAAGGGATAACTTTTTTACAAAAACAAAAAAATTAGGCAATTGAATTGCAAGAGGATTCTTTTCTTTTAAGAAATCTGGAGTATAAAGGTCTCTGAAAAGGGACTAATTAACCCAAATTAATCTAATTTCATTGTGTTAATTCACAAATTTTCGATGAAATTTTCAATTTTCGATTTCTGAAATAAAAGGGAAACCAGTGCAAATCTTTCAATCGTTTGAACTCATTACTTAGACGTCATCAAATTCGTAATTAACTAAAACGACCTTGAGCCTGACCTTGTCTTTAAAGAAGAGATCAAATGAACGAATTCATCCAGGGAACTATTTCAGTCGTGTTGTTCGCGATTCTTGATTACGCCGTAAAAGTATTTGAATTCAATCTGCTCTTTCTTTTATAGACATCGATAAACTGCCACTCAAAGAGGTCCTGGTAAATGAAGGTGATTAATTTTTTAATGTAAGGAGTCGTAAATAGTTTTAATTATTGTTCGTATGTTTTTATTACTATAATTACTTTACAATGCTTTTCACTTCATACAAGTCGGTAATGAGACACTTACATGCGTTGTATTCATTTTTGATCAAGCACCGATGCGCTATATAATGTTAACATAAAACATAAAAAATTACTTAATGAATATATCGCATAATGTATTAATAAGCTTCGTACTAAAGATACTTTAATACCTGATATTATTCAACCCTATACACACCCATTTTAAGTATGTTTTAAACACTCCGTACAACGTCAAACTGTAATATAATCGTACTTCTCATTCCTTCTTATTTTTTTATTCAATTGGTAAGTTTACTTTCAAATCGTATCTATTTTTCTCGACAAAATATTATTTATTTCCATTCGGTGTTCTGTTCAAGTTGTTCCTTAAAAAAACACTGTCAATGTATGGGAGGATGAAGCCATAGCGCAACATTACTAAAAAGGCTTCCGCAGTGATAAACTATTCCAAGATAAAACCCACGAGTCAAAGCGCAACTTTGTTGACAACTACTATTGTATAACTATTTCTGACGTCAGCAAAAATTGTTGCCCTCGGCCCATAAGACGAAGGCTGATTCTAGATTGAATTTTCGCGGAAAAAGTGAATCTTATAAGCCGGAAAATACAAAAAAATCCTTGCGCTTTGGAGGTTCCGAATTCAAATCTAAGAACGAGTGAATCCGCAGAATATGCGTTATTTATTTTACATCTATTTTCAGCGACTTTGATATTTTATGAGGCCACTAAACAAATTTCATCGTGCTTGTGTTTAAGTTCTCGGGACGTTACTTTTGGTAATAAATGTCTTTCTGAGTGTCAATAAATCTACAAACATAATTAAAAATAATATTTTAAATTAAAATCAAACAGAAATGAAATCATTCAAAAATAGGGACCGAGGGATTTAATAAATTTCAGAGAAATAATGACAAAAATAACTCTCGAACTATTGGAAGGTGAATTTCCAAGAGAGAAAACTCTTCATTAGTAATGAGTTTCAGTTTATGGAATTATTGAGACAGTTAATTCAACACTTTTATTGCTTTTAATAGCATAGCTGCTACTGTCGCGTTATTCCGACTCCCATCACTCTTTACTCTGGCTAATATCACTTGTTCTAGTTCGAAACATTTGTGAAATGAACAACCGGATTAAGTCGAGTGTTAAAATTTTCTCCGCTAATGAAAATGTCTACGCAGCTTGCTTCTCCTTGCGTTATCTTCCTCATTTTGGCTAATTTTTGATCGTTAATATTAATCATTCATAATAATCCCTGCTTTCCCTTACAAACACAGAAATGTGGGAAAGAGCTTTCAAATTAAAAAATTACTGCGGAGGTTAAAACGATTATATACATAGGAGAGGAAAGGACTAGCTTTTACAATCAAAATTACATTTTGTTTAATCTAATAGTTACTCACAGCAATTCAAGGTTAACCCGTATTGTATGCTGTGTTTTATTTCGAAGGTGCTCTGTGAATTTCTTACTGATTTTCGTGACTGAAATCTCAACATCTCCTTCAATCCGCTTTTCTCCTCAAGGGAAACTAAATTCTGATCGAGTGAGTTAGACTTTAACTTCTATTCATTGAATAAATTTGTTGATTTTGCTTACAGGAATTCCAAAACCCTGTTACTGCGATGAATAAGACTGGACTATATTTAACCCTCACTGTTATTGGCGTAACGGAAGTCACCTCAACGCAGGGAAATCAGGTTCTTCAAGGAGAAACAGATTTGAAAAAAGCCCGTCGGAATCGGGACTCAACTCTGGATCTTCCAATTGCCAGTTGGTTATTGCAGTTCAAGAGACTTTTTAGGGATTTTAAAAGTTCTGACCGGGGAACTTAATTGATGGAGCAACCAACCGGGAATTGGAAGATCCAGATTCGTATCCCGGTCATGTCAGAATCTTTTCTACTCCCTTTCTCCTTTTAAATTTAAAATTCTTCCTAGGTGCACACCTTTACGTGTCAAGTCATCTCATCTCTTTTCCCTGTATATTTCGTTTGTTCTTTGGTATGGGATGAACTAAAATTAGCCTTATTCTTGTTTATAGCTGTAATAATTTAAGCTATTTAATTCTAAACTACGAGGCTGAATTGAATTCATCCCAATTACTCATTGTTGCATGCAAGGAACGGTGCTATTTATTAAGTTATCGTTCTGCTCTAATAAAGAGTTTCTCCACCTAAAGCATTCTGACCCAGTGAGGAGAGAAAAGACAAACCACCTCACTCTTTATAATGCCAAGTAAGAATCAATTCCTATCCAAGTCTTTTCAAAACCAGCAAACAATACATTTTCCATGGTGCTCGGAATCACTCGATCGAATTGACTGCCACTGACAAATATATATATGCCCCCTTATTTAAAAATTACAAGCATTCAAATGATAAAACTAAGAGGAATGGGAAATGGTCCTTTCGAACAAAGACGAAGATACACGTCCGATGCGCATTCAGAAAAGGAATTCTGAAAAAGCGAGCCAATGACGTGAGCTAAGAGAGCAAAAGGTCATTGCCCTTATGAACCTCAGTTTGTAAATGAATACATTACAAGAACGTCAAAGGTCAGCGAGAAGGTAAGGAAAATAAAGAGGATTTGGGAAACTTCCCGAGACAATTTCGATATTAAGCAAGGCAAGGAAGCCTGGATCTCAGCTAATGATAATGAATAATTCAAACGTATGTAATAGGTTTGGCGCAAAGATATTCTGAATGTGTGAAGCGCTGAAATTTAGAAACAAAGTCTGTAGACCTTTCTCGTTAGATCCGTAGTTGTACTTGGGCAATGAATATAAATGTTGAAGAGTAATCTGTTGAGATAGCAAGAAGAACTGAGATGAGCGTTCCGATTGTTAACGGAAAGCTTTTAAATGAAGGTAAAGAGACTTTACCTAAGTTCCATAGAAAGTTTAAATATTTTCTGTGAAACTTGGACAAAATTGTCTTTTCTATCTTCACCATTATGGATTTCCACTCAGTAACAGCTGAATCTATCATACATACTTTTAAGTAAAACTTTGGCTGAGTATGTCTTTCAGTATTCACATGGATGGAAATGTATGATTTTCTGCCGTTAACGTCTTGAAATCTTAAATTTTTTATCATGAACGTATCCTACAAATTTTATATCAACGACCAAATCTATCTAACGACAACAACAAATAATTGACGCCTTAAAAAATACATGGACTTTTATATCTGCTTTTTGTTCCATTCTTGGTATTGTATATAAATGTTCTTTACGATAAAAATATCAAGGTTTTTCTGAAAATTAGGAATTTTGACTGATGAGGAATTTAAAAGCACGCAACAAGCAAATAAATCCGAGAACGGTTTATTTGGTACAGGTAAAATGGCTTATTTCTTAAGTTTTTGAGTACGTTCACAGATTGGTATAGAGCATAGATATGGATTTCAAAGCGGAATTTTCCCACCTAAGTAACGCAATCATTCTTCTCTCGTATTGTATTATACATCTTATTTGTCATACTTTCCTTCTAGTTCTCAAAATACGTCATTTCGCAAGGATTCTACATGGAAAAACGTAACCGATTTATCGTATAAACACAAAATATTTGCCTATGTACGAATTTTATTTTTACACATAGTAAAATCATTAACATAGGAAAAAGTTCCTGATTGATTGCTAAAAGAATTAGGTTGGGAAAGTTTGGAGGAGCGGAGAGCAAAGAAATGGTTAGCTTTATTTTTTAAGGTATACACAGGAGTTAAATCGTTAGAGGAATTGTCAAATAAAATCACTAAGGCAAAATTTCATGGCAGAAAATACCATAGACATAAAGTTAATAATAAACTATAATAAATAATAATAATAAACTATTTTAATCTATTAAAACTCGATGAAAACGTTCCATAGTCAATAAAATGGAAAAGACGAGTAAATTATTCAGCCGTAAGATTGGTAGGGTTCTCAAACACTCCACAACCAGCAACCAAAAGCTTAGGAAAGGGAATGAGGCATACCAGGCAAGATTAAGAGTGAGATATTTCGCAATTGCTTTCCATATTCAGAAGCAATGCTACTAGTGGATTACTTTGGGTAACACACTCACCGTTTTTTAATACTTTCCATAGCCTTAAAAAGTACCTAGTGATCAGGATAAATGCCACTATTCAGAATGACCGATTCCTCAATAACTCATTTTATCGCAACTATGAATAAAACTGATACAAAAGCAGATAATTTTACATACGTCACTCTCTGTCCTCTACCGAAAGAAAAATGAAATTTATTGCATCCATCAAGATGAGATAACAAAAACCACGTTACGAGTATGTATATATGCATTAAAGTTTATCTATTTAGTTTATCGCACCTTGGTTATTTTAATAAATACCTGGAAAATTTTTCGCTATCTTTGTGAACCCGCAGAAAAACCTTTAAACGTCTCAATGATCTGCAATCTTGCCATACTGAAATGCTCAAACAGTAATTTAGCCTTCTTTTAGTTTCGGATGCTATTAAATCAAACGGAAAATCGAGAATACGTAACTGAAGCAGAAACTTGATTTCGTCAGGATGACATCTCCTCTGCAAACAGTAACATGGACGTACATGCATGGTAATGCATGACAGCCGTGTACAAGACTTGTTTTTAGCGTTAAAGCGAGAGAGAGACCCGTTTTCCATTGTCAATATTATCAGAACATTAATGGGCAACAGGAGCTGAGCATGGAAGCGGATTCGTGCATTCCGTGGGGCTTGTCGAACTCTCGAGTGCAACCACTCGTAGTTACGGGGAGCACGACTCTTCACTTGTAGAGCTCAAACAACTTCGAGTGATTAAATTCGTATGAAACAGAGGTTGAAAATGTGTGCGCAGTCTAAATTGGTTCATAGTCAAATACCTGAAGGTAGTTCGATGAGTGATCGGAATTCCGCGATTTTTAACGAACGTACTATTCAGCCAATGTGCGGATAACCTTTCCGCCATATCATTTTAACTAAACCCTTGGTCTGCTTCAAGTTGCAAATTCTTGCTTCCTTGATGGTGTTGCCATTTTAAACTTTTCCATATTACCAGAATAATAGTCACTTAATTTCAAATTTATTGCAATTTGACTCGCATCAAATGCGAGGCTTATCCTTTGATAAGTCTTAGTAATTACAGTGTTTAAAAATTTACAGTAGTTTTGCATAATTATCGAGTTTTATGACCGGTATTATAATGTATACTTGAAGGGAATTTAACTAATACTCACTTTAGGGACCGGTATGTCAATGGTTTGCAATCAAAGACTACAGTTACTATGTATGTCAATTCAACACATAGGAGATCACTACAATCTTAACTTTAACTCTACCAAACCACTATAATACCAAGCCCTAAAATGAAAATTAGTTTAAGTCCATTTTAATAATACATTATAATACTGGACTAAAGTATCAACTTAAAGAATACTGCCAAATACATATATGCATTCCAATAGAATTCATATTGGCTCCACCTATGCAATCTTTCAACATCTACGCCATCTCATGGAACTTGACAGATGGTCGATAAAAGACATTGTCAGTATTTTATATAGTGTAATTGCACTGTTATTAATTTTAACTTATTATCATCACGTTTGTGAATTTATTCTTACGTCTTAATATAAGCTACGTAAGGCGGTGAATACATAATCAGGAAAAATTATTCCATACTAGCTGATCCCGCGCAAATATTTGCGCGCATTGTGCATATAATATCTGCGAAAACTTAAACGCTTTTGGCTATTTTATATTTTAAGAAGCGTATCTCCATACAATAAATAATTTCATTAGGTATGTTTTGAATTATCAAAAATAATAAACGATTCATTTAAACACATCTTTTTAGAAAGCAATTTATAATCTTCAACTACATCGCTATATCAATTTTTTTTCTCATCGCGGTAGTTTTTAATTTCAAAGACTGCGAGGTTAAAGATTGTTAATGAGTTAGTTGAGCTAAACAGATGATTAATTCGCTTAAGCTATAAGAAATGTAAACACTGTTATAAAATATCTTGAGGTAAAAGATGAGTCCGTTTGATATTTGCCTACATAATATTTGAAAAGCCACATACATTTAGGTTAACCTTAGCTTAGCGCGCTACAATTCATATTTACCAAGATAATTTTCGAAAACGTTTCAATTCATGGGGAACTGGCAAATATCACTTCTGTCAATTTTAAATGCGTTTTATCTACATATTTGGCATGTGGTATGGTTGTGGAAAATCTCTCCTTGGATAACGACGGTTTTGGTTAACGACAACAATCTTAGGACAGATTACGGTCGTTAACCACGGTATCACTGCATTTTAATTTTGTTCTGTTTCGCTAAATATATTCTGTTTTATTTAGCGAGTTGCAAAGCTATTTCCCCCTCTTCAGTGTCAGTACTGTTAAATCGTTTCGAAGTCTCCAGAGCAAAGGAGAGGTTACGTTATCACCCGTCCTGATGTTATCAACAAAACCTTCGGCGTGATAATTTTATTTTTCCGTAACGAGCATGATTTCAGGGCGCCATGAAAAGGGCGATGACAGAAAGGCTTGTAAAGAGATGAATCGAATCGCATGCTGTGCGCCCTGTGAACTGGTTGATGGGCCAAGGAAACGAGGGCGACGAAGGATTTAATTAGCGCGTGATAACTAATTGAGTCCGTCAACTGCTTCCCCTTAGTCTGCCGCGATCCGCAGTCACTCCTCCGCAACCTCTCACAACTTCACTCCGTTCCTTGGCTCCCCTCTTCCTACGGCTCGATTCATTCCACTAACCTGAATCACAATTCTCCGGCTGAGTATGAAAGTGTTCAGTGCATGGAACACATCTAACGCTCTCTTCCGGATTTCTTATCTGTCTCAGCAAATTGGATCCGAGCTATTTTCATTTTTAAGACGGCTTTCTCAAGAGCGAACGAGACACAACCTTTCATCGCGCATGAGGAAAGGTTTTATGCACGTTTCATTTTCATGAATCGTGTTGGCGAACGGTTGCTTGTGTTGCATCACGAAGTGTCAAAGATAAGACATGAGGACGTGTGATTGGGATTTGATTGATGGAAAGTTGAATGAGGTCTCCCGTCTTCTGTTAAAGAAAGCGTGGAAAGGGAAAACGTCATCCGAACGAAATAATTAATCATTAAAATCAATCGCCACGGTCATTTTCAAATTTCCTAGTTTTTCGTGCATTCATATCTATAAAAACCAGGTAAATATTTGTACATCATATTCACATACTAGTGAAAAGGTTCCTCTACGCTCACTTTTCTAGTGGCATGGAAAGAATTTCCTATGCAGAGTCGAAAGAAAATATGCAAAAGCACGATGCATGCGGATGCTCAATTTTCTGAGAGCTTCACGACATTAATTGCTAAAGATGGAAAGTTTCGGAGATGGTGATTCTTTTAACGACTTCACAAAGGGAAAGATCTTTTATAAAGTGCCAAGATAGTTAATTCCAGTGAAGACACAGGCATCATTTAGGGGGAAACAAAAAATCTCTTATAAAAGACTCCAAGTTTCCTGCCTAATCTTCATTAGTGTAGTTGTTGAATGCCTTGCCTTTAATTAAAGGAAAATTGCGTATTTGCGGACCTTCTGCCTCGTTCAAACATACTCGACGTAGTATTCATCGTTAATAATGTCAGGTAATTTTCGGAAGTGCCATTTTCAAAGGAAGAATCGTTACTCTTGTAATCAAAACATACTCTCTCAAATAAACCGGGAATGTGTGATAAACAATGTTATTTACATTCAGAACAGACGCTTCGAAAAGCTTTCCCGTTATTTTTTCCTTTATTCTCCGTATAAAAAATGTCGCCGAAGCCGGTTTATCCAGCTGAAAATCCTGCTCTTGAATGATAAGAAGGACCGTAAAATCTCCGGTTAATACATTTTCACATCAGGTGCGGGGTGAAAATTATTCCTTGGCTTAAGGGGGCCCTTTCACATCTTTTATGCCCTTGGCATGTATAAAAGAATACAATAATCTTTTAAGGCATAAAGCAGGGGATCCATCTAAAACAGTTCTTTTCTCGATCATGTACTGAAAGCTCTGGGATCATCCGCTTCATATGCACAAAGAAAAGATCAGAAAACAATAAATTTGGTGATTTGTAAACTGTGTGTTGATTTACCTCTAACAATAATGCCATCAGCATGTTGTCATGCTCTCAAATTTATGTTAAGTGAGTGGCGTTCGAGATAAAATGAGACTAAAAATTTTCTAAAGCTTCTATTAAGAAAGTGCGGTTTTTCCCCTCTCACTGCAGGTGTTCAACAAGTTAATAGAAATCTATCAGTCGATCGGGAGGTGTTTCTTCGTTGACAACTTATTTTCCTTAAAGGAATAAAGATTGGATCCGTTATATTAGTTGATCCCAGCCTAGCTGATAACGTTTTAGTCTAATTATGACACCGTAAAACACCTACCGCGTTTAAATGATATGTAAAGAAGGTATTAACTTTTTAGATGTCTGATAAAATATCCAATTAGTATTTCGTTTGATCGTGTTGTTTGACTGTTGAAGTTCAATTTGAACTTATTCTAAACCACGTAATGTATATATAATTTTGATATTGTTTGCTTATTGATTTGTGTTCAAATTGATAATTGTATTGCCGCTCTTGATATTTTTGCGTTGCTAACGGTCTTAATTACTTAGAATTTGTTTGTTTTGTTTCTCCGCAGTACTTGTATTTATTGCAATACAGCCATTTGAAAAAATGTATCTCTCATACACAATAACGTAGGGTAACCGTGCTATAGGTGATTTTACCAATGATTTGTATTAGTGCAAAAATGTTTAGATTTTCGATTGCCTTTAAATTCAGGCGCCTTTGGATATTAAATTTTTCTATCGTCTTCTTTTGGTTTATCTCTTAATAGACCAAATAAGATTTGCTTGCCAACAGAGAAGTTACATGAAGTAATGAAGGAGGACAAAACCATAACATCTTTGAGATTATTACTATCTAAACTAAAGCAGTTAGAAATTTTCGCATTTCTTTGGGATCTCTAACATTAAATTGCATTGTTACCTGAAATTTTCACGATATTATTTTCCTGTTTACTCATTCAGCCAATTTTGAAATGACAATTTTTTTATGATATTAACTTTTAGAATGATTATTCTCATAATTTTACGGATAAAAATATCTGAATCTTAGGTAATCGGCTCAGTGACAAGTGGAAATATAGATCAACTCCTCTTAATAAACCACATAATTCTTAAAATTTTTGCGACGGCATTCATGTCTAATCGAAATATTGATTTCAAGTGAAATCCATAGGTCCATTACTGTGTCAAGATGTTTCGATTATAAATTTCAACCTAATAGGAGAGGTTGGTATAGATGTTTGCAATATTATGATTCGATAATGACACAGTAACACAATTAGTCATGATAATTGTTACAACGTAAAATTCATGTCCTTTTCCTCCTACTCCATTACCTCTCCCTCCTTCACCTATTTTTAGCAAAGGCGATTGATATTAGCATACTGTAATTTGCACTACTACTGCCATGGCAACTATCGGTTGAAACTCTTGAAATTTTCATTGAATCTGTTTGAAATGTGTTGTTTATTATTCTTTAATATGCCGTCATGAATTTAATTTGGATTTTAATAAGACGGTAGGATATTACAATACAAATAAATACATCCTTTTTTCATATTTTAATATATTTAAGGAAAAAACTACTNCTATATTTCGTGTAAACAATTCAAAAAATAAAACTCAAACATCGCGGTTGATCAAAATCAGCGTATAAGAAATTCGAATCAAATTTATTACTGCTAATTCATACGAATATTTCGCCTCGATCCTAAAAAACACCCTCCCGTTATTATCGTAAGAAAATAATGCGTATTGATCGCCCCCGTATCTTTTGAGGCGGGCCAATATTGCCGCATCCTCAGCGCCAACGATCATAAACCGATGGGCAGTGTATCGGGAAAAGATTCCCAGCACCCCCTCCTATCTTTACTCCCTTCGCGGCGGACATAAGGGAATACCTCGAGGAGCTTTTTAATATCTCCGCTTAACGACGCAAGCGTACCCTGCGGAACGAGATAAATCTTCCCTCAAAAAAATATTGCCTACGGGAAAAATCCGCGAGAAAACAACGAAGACAGCAGCGGGACGGAAGAGAGGAAAAGTCCACGGCGAGATATCCTCGGATGAAAATAAAGCAAAATTCGCTCCATTTCTGTCGCTCAATCCCTACCCTCTTTAACATAATTCCCGGAAAAAAGAAACATAATCGTAATCCTACGGGGTCGTTGGAGGAGCAGAAAAAGGCCCCTTGTTTTCAGGACGTGGGGGTCATTATTCGAATACGCGTCGTTTTTACGGTTATCCTTCGAGTGGGATCTCATGACGACGTCGAAAGCGGCCATATCCGTGGCCGAGTCGTTTGGACATGGGCTTTACTCTTTCGGACGATTTGAAAGGGACTCCCGAAGAAGATAGCCGAATGAATGCCGGGGGAAAGGGCGGCGATAAATTTTTCCGAGGATTCGGGCTGAAGGATTCCGAGGAGTGTACCAAGCCGTGGGGCTACACTGCGAGTTTGATTCCGGAAGACCCTCGTTCTACGAGGACTCGAGCGAAGGAAGAGAAATGCGGTGCTGGGGATGGGGACAAAAGGTTCGAATTTATTAAACCAAAAGGGATTGTCAGGGAGGAAGGAGACTAATTTTTCTCGGGGGCGTTTCAATTCCGGGGGCCCTTTTGCTTAACGTTTCCACAGACGAAGATATAGCGAACAATCCTTTCTGGGGGGATCCTTCTGTTGACGATCACATGGAAATTCATCTTCGTCGAATGATGCCAACTAAAGGTGGGGGTTTTAAAGTTTTGGAGGTACATTGACCCCTTCTTGAGATCAGACGACTGTGATTAATCATCAAGTTATATAGGACATAAACATAAAAAAGCGAAATATAAATTACTGGAAGGGCGGGAAATTACTTCGTCGCAGATCCGCAATGGAAGCTCAGTGAATCTGTGACTATATAATGTCTTGTACAAAACTTGTACAAATCCACAACATTGTTTTAAAGTTTTGTCATTAAATATATTAAAATATATAAATCATGAAATACCACCAAGTATCGCTTGATACCATTCATTTTATGCGCCCTTTTCATCTAAATACAATAGAATCAAATTATGTAGATATTTGAAACATTCCACTTCAGTTGAGAATACACGAAACATGGCGATTTGCTTTAGAATTCCTCCAGAAGCCACGTAAATGTATTGAGTTTCGAGAAGCTAGAGGGAGTGCTTCTTTAATCAAACATTAACACTATACCAAGTAGACTATCAAAGATAGGGTTATATGAGCATTGGTGGAGAAAATTTATACATTTTGCGAGGAGCAATGACTTTCGAAGGTCGTCTCCTAGAGTGGGTATATATTTGCGTTTTACGATCGTGAGAGAAGCGCCATTTGGGTTACATGGCCCGAAAATGTGTTTGAAAGGTCTGTTACTATGTCTTACGACGTTATAATAGGCTCCTCTTGAATACTTTTCTATTCTAGAATCGAAGCACACGAATTTAGTTCTTTAATCTCCTGTTCTCGAGCTTTTTGTGAGACGAATATACCTAAAACCATCGATATTTTCCCTAACTGCGTCGTACTTTAATCTACCTTGCGAAATGTTCGAATTATCTTTTTCGCTTGGATCGTAATAACTCCCGTTGAAGCTGTTTATTGCATGAAATGACTGATAGAATATTTAAACGAAGTTTTGGATTGATTATCCGTAAAGCAAATTTACGAAACTCACTCTATAAGATATAGAGATGTATATTTTTATTTCACCAGTATTATTTAAAAACACGTAAATCTATCGAGTTTAATCACTTTATGTGTTCCTAAGTTTTCATCTATTAAGCCTAGGGACCAGTATATACGGAAAGGTTAAAGATTTCAAAACGTTACGTTCATGACTTTAAAGAGATTGTATTCATGTACATGTAAAGAGATGTGGTATCTGAAATTTTAAACAGTTTGCACTCTACAATGAGCTATGATGTTACTAACATGAGAAAAATTACGTTACGAAAAGAATATCGATAAGTCCAGAGCTTAGTATTGCGTAAATTAAGAGCCTTACGTAAGATAAAAATGTAATGACCAATTTAGTGACGTTGAGGAGTGTCATCGCATTCTATTTCCGGCTGTTCATTCTTCCTTCTTGATAAACAAATTCTTCTCTCAGGCCTATTGGAGATTTTCGAAATATAATGCAGAGTTTGTATTCATGTGAGAGTAGCTGGTACCAACCTTAACTACCTAAGAATAATTGTAGAGGTAGGTCACAAGATTACTGAATACATTTAGTAATTTTAGTCGGACAAAATACAACTACGTGAGCCAATCTACCGTAGCTTAAAATTTGCGCGCATATCAAGTCGATAATTCTGTCAGTAACTGTATAGCGTGCCTTTCGTGTCATTCTTCGTCACAATTTGATGACATCAAGTATTCCTCATACGACATTGGGCAGGATTGTCATGAGCTATCCTCCCTGTTTTGGTCTGGGTCTTTTCGACTTTTTCTTTCAGAATACGAATGAAACATTTCAGTCGTTATAAAAAATGACGAGAATCAGTTAAAGATACACCTTTCATGAATGCAGTAAAACTGTATTTTAAGGTCGACTTGAACTTCTGTCGGAATTTTTTAATGAGACAAGTTATAATAACACTAATTGGATAGCTTCACTGAATATAAATGACTTAGAGTGTACAGAGAATGAGATTTAAACACCACCCAATAATCATGCGTAAATGGTACCGATCTGTGCAATGTTAATTCTTTAAGTTTTATTCAATAGATCAACAGAAAAGTTACGCCAGATATTTTATAAAGTAGCCATTTTCAACATATCATTGATCCAATAACACTACATGAGTAAAATTGCACAAATCAGTTAAAATCTTTCGCGTAATTTTCAATTCGAATACTTAAAATATTGCGCGTCAGTTTTGTCTAGTGACACCGCAAAATCGAATCTTGTAGTCGAAGCATTGCAAATTTTAAGCGCAAACATTCATTTATCAGCTGTAGAAGAATCCTTGTGATTACAGTAATGAAACATTAAGGCCCACTCCCACCATACTTTTATGAAAGTGCAAACTTTAATTTAAACCCGTGCTTTTAATGCAAATAAATATCATTTCTGTTAATCTCTCTTCTTCTTCTCAACGATCTCTTAAAGGTTGCGTTTCACTCCATTCGCCGACACAAATGAAATATCATTTCCATCCACATTTTATTCGAATTGTTAAAGTCGAAATAAAATCATACTTAAAGAAAATTGAAAATAAAATTCCTTTAGGCTACGCTTTTGCAGAAACGGATACCTGTTAGATTACTGCTTTGAAAACGTTTGGTAAGGCAGAATTGGGGAGGAGGGTCTAAGAAACACTTCCAAAATTATACGCAGGTGATGGTTATGGCTCTACCGGAGAAGATTTTGTCCTTGCGTTAACGATTCCGTTGGATCCTTTGTAACGGAGGGCACGTAAAGGTTTATTTCACGAGAGGAATAAGGTTTTGACCGCGGCAACGATCCGGTTTTAGGAAGGGCAACGGCATACGTACGTGAGGGAAAAGTCTTTTTCCACTGAGAAACTGTTAGGAAGAGTAAAAAATCCCACAGCACAGTGTTCTGAGTAATGTTAGCATGAAGACTGGAACTAAGCTTCCGACTTCAAACACTGAGATGTAAGAGATATCTGTAATATTCTATAGATATACATTAAATATTATGAATTATTTGACTTATTACATTATATGTTTTATATGCATAAAAATGTGAAATAGATGATAATGAGATGGCTGCCAATTTTACCAATTTTGTATGTTTTAAGAAGAAACATTTTCGTATACCGGAATTTTTCTTTCTGCCTTGTTACTTTAACAGTTTAGTTTTACATTAATTTTCATTTCTATTTGGTTATCCTTAAAATTTTTTGCGAATTTTAAAATTGGATATTGAAATATTTCCTTAAATAAAGAAAAACGACTTTTCGTTAAGAATTAGAGATTAGAACGAGACGAATTTTGGCCTAATTTTACCAGATGAAAATTAACGTTTTCTTTCTTTCGACCTTTTTGTTTGGATGCAAGACGATGTTATTATATTGAGTTTATTTAAAGTACATAAATTGATATCTGTAAGTTATTGAATCTCAGATAGGGAAGCCTTTGTTGAGTTTAATTTTCCCTTCAGTTTCTTTTAATTTTTAAAGCATTTTAATAAATTAAATATTTGCAACTTCTTTGGTCGCGCGAAGGTAATTGGATTTTCCAATCACCTTTACTCTTCGAAATTGAAATGTATGTACTTGAAAACCCGTACATTGAAACTTATTCGAGAATGGATCTACCAAGGCAACAGTTTTCAAAATACCACGAAAAGAAGTTAGAGCTTTCCATCGAGAAACTGCCAAGGAAAATTATTAATCAAGGTATCAGTCGATATTATGATCTGATTTCAATGACGAAGCTATCTTTTGGGGGCTTCATATAAAATCGAGATGTAGAATGGGAGAAAGATTCTTCGGTGAGAAGTTGGAATTGGCTGGAATACAAAGTCGCGTTTGCAATTACGGTCACCGAAAATCTTCTGAACTTCCTCAGAGCGTGAAGTCTACTGTCGTTAGGGTTTGAAGAGGAAGTTTCAGCAAATAACCTTTAGCGGGGACATGATTGAGAAATATGCGTTCAGAGAATGAGATTAAGGAAAATGAACATTTTTCAAGTTTACCTTAATATTTAAAAAAATATCCAAAGTAACTCTCTTCAAACTCTTAATCAGCTACCCTTTGCTTCTTAATCTTGAGAAGGAAGGCTTCACTGCCTTTCATTTTCCTTCCGCCGCTCGCACTATTTCCTGTCTTCTTTAATGACTCTCAGAGTTTCTCATTTAATTAAGAAATATCTTTTGAATCGGCCCTCGAATTACTTTCCGATTTGATTGCCCTATTTTGTTAAAGAGTCTCGAGGGCTATTAATTCGTCCGAGTGACACGGAGCAAAATTGGCGCGGTCAGTTTAGAAGAAAGAATCGACTTCCTTTGAAAATCCTCAAAGTCGATGAGTTCCTACAAACTTCACGATAAAAAATTTCTAGGATTATATTTCTAGGAATTTAATTATAACAACCAAATCCACTTGGAATATTCCTAGTAAACATTTCTCGTTTGTCTTCTGGTATAGTACAGAGAAAAATGTATTTCTCATTTACTTCTATCTCATTCTTCTTCATGGTTGATATTATAAAATGTAGTAAGGGAAGAGAGATGCTGGATAATTGCATGTATTTTGGTCAATGTTATCATCACGGAATACTTAAAAAATGATTATTCAATGAGAGATTGTGCTGACGTATAAAGATTCTTTCCTCTTATCACACTTTGATACATTGAGAAAAACAAGGTCAAACTACCTCACTCCTCATCTTTCCAAGTATACCTCATTCCTTCTGTAAAACTTTTGGCAGTCAATGGTAGATGGTTCATCTACATCTACATATCTGTTGATACCCTGCAATACGCCCATCGTTGTGTTGTAGGGAGTGTCATTAGAGAGCGATCGACCTATTTCTCTACCATAGTGCAACGCTGACTAACAGGTTGATCGTGATTGACGTATCAATCGTCGATAATCGGTCAATCGCGACTTTCCATCGAAAGGACTTTTCGTTTTCGAATAATCATAATTAATTCTATTAATTAACTTAACTATACTACTATGCATAAGTTAATACTATGCATAAGTTATAATACTATGCGGTAGTAGATTTTTAAACATACATAAGGCTTGGAAGTAAGACTGTTTATCTTCTTGGTTTTTATAAATGCCAAAACTCGTTTCTTCTGGTAAATGCCGTCGAATAATTAGTATCGAAATCGATCGCACCAAGCGATAACTTGACCATCCATGATATAGTGAATATTTTGCGGAAAAAGTGCGTTTCTGAAACGATTCTTTTGTTTTACAAATAGACGTTTCATAATTATTTTCGTGGTCGTTTGATTGAAAAATGCTTGCGTGTTTGTTTTTCATGAAGACAGTTCATAAAATGTGCAAGAACCAGTTTCAGACGTTTAGTAGAAAAAAGAATACCTACGGAATATCCTGCTGAAAAATCACCATTTATACCCTCCATCGACCAAAGTTACCGAGTAAATTCATATGAACACCTTATTTCATGTACAGAAGGCTGGAGAATTAATAAGAAATGAGAGAAATTCTTGGAGAGCTGGAATCGGTGGCAGATTGCCTCACTTTAAACCGAAAGCGTAAACCTCTACTCATCCGCTGCTCATTGTGGTTCGTTCTAAGATGTCTTTGCCACAAATTCAGCCAGCCATTACCGTTTCGGAATCAAATCCAACTCCTAATCCCTTTAACCGGCTTCCGTGTATCCTTTCCTATCGGCGAATGATCGTGGATTCGAGAGTACGCAGTTAAGCGTGGTTTTTGCCAATTCATTGCCACTGGTTTGCATGTAACTCCCTCCCACTATATTTCGGTTTTCGCGTTTCCCTTGCTTACGGCGAAAATGCAGTAAAAGCAGAGAGCACAAAGTAAAAGATGTTTTAGTCCGAAAACCTACCCATTAGTTGAGAAAAACAATTCTCGCTTCCCAAATTAACCAGTGCAACGAATGTAATATACGTGCAAGAGTTTTACAATCTTCTAAATACGATTTTTCTACAGTTGTTGGCCAATGAAAAATCGTCAAATAATGCTTATCTCAAACGTGTAGGAATTATTTCGAAAATTCTCGTTTGTTTGCGAA
Organism: Ladona fulva; assembly: GCA_000376725.2. Lineage (NCBI taxonomy): Eukaryota > Metazoa > Arthropoda > Insecta > Odonata > Libellulidae > Ladona > Ladona fulva. The sequence goes on along the minus strand of KZ308763.1, from coordinate 159,808 downwards.
TGAGAATTCAAAATAAACAAGCTTGTATCGCTTCATTACGTTCATAAAATGAAAATGATGTCGGGCGATTAATCTTACACTTCCAAAGGTATCTCTTCCGCCAAAAGTAATCAAGGACAGAGCTTACAATCACTGCAATGGAAATGAACCCCGGGAGGATGTGGTTAAAATTATTAATGGGCTGAGACGAAAAGAGGGACAGGCGGAGGGATCTATAAATCTATTTTTCATTTAGAAAAGTGGGGTAAAATGTAACGACTTAACGTTGGTCAGAGAGCACTCGGCGGCGATTTTCGCAACGGTACGCCGCTTAGCGGAGGTAATGCGCGACAAAACACAGTGCGAGATACCGATATTACTGGGAAAAAGGACGAAAAGCAAACAGAGAGTGGCGAAATATGTCACATTTCAAGGGATTATTTATGGTCCGCGGTGAGTTCTCCTTTCGTTCCTCTCAGAAGATGCCGGATTAATTAAAACCCGTTTTCTCGAGCAGAACAAACTGCCATAAACTTAAAAGTTACTCCCTGTCTGTGCCCCACTCCGTTTCTCTCCCCCTCCCCATTTTCATCTTCTCCTCCTCCATCCATCCATCAAAGCATCCCACGCTTCCTCCCACGGCCCTTTTTCTCATCATGCATCCCTTTCTTCCCCTCCCCTTCTTCTATCTCCATCTCGCTCCAGAATCTTCTTCTCTCCCGCCATCCCACGCGTGTTCTCCTTCACCACGCCTCCCAGTGCTTCTACGGTAATCCTAAACACCATTTCCCTAGCCCCTACCTACCCACCCACCCCATCCTGTACCATCTACACATAGTTTCCCCATCTTCCTTCGGTTACTTATCTTCCCATCTCTTGCTTTTTTAGTTTATTGCACTTCTTCCTTCGTTTCTTTGTTATTTCCCAACTTTCCTTCCCATTTACAATTTCTCCTTCGCTTTCGTTCGAGTACCACCATTTCTCTCAATTTTCCAACATTTTCTTCTTATCGCTATTTTGACCATTTTCCTCTAATTTCACCATTTCCGGCCATTTTTACCATTTCTTCGCCATTTTCACAAATCTTCGCCTTTTCCTACACCCATATTCCTCCCCTTTCCTCCATCACTTCGATCCATTTTCCGTCTCAAACGTGCTATCGCTTCTCTCTTAGACTTCCCCCAAACCGATCTCCGCTTTCCACTTTTCCTCTTTCGCCTCAATTTCTCACGTCCATACTTTCCCCCACCATAGATATTCCCCCTCTCCCTCAAGCCCTTGCTCTCTTGATGGCCCTAACTTCAGGATAGTCCTCTTTCCTCGCCCTCTTTTAACCCAATCGAGAGACACTTTCCGCTCGCAGTTTCTCTGTCCGTCTTTTATTGGATTGCTTCTGTCTGCAAATGTCTCGACAACTTTCCTCTCCTTCGCCCGGTTTCAAAATTTGCCGAACTTCTCCTTGTTTTCCTTTGAGTTTTTCGAGCGGAAGTTTACTAACGATTGATGGATCAGAAGTATTTTCCCATTGGGATTTGAACGCATATGCAAGTTTCCATTTCCGGCATCACAAGGTTTTTCGGTATCCTTGTCAAGCAGCAAAGAATCTATACGTCTTTTTAGAAAGAAACATGATTGTTTTGGATGTAAATCAGTCAAACCTTTAAGCATATAGTATGTACTATCGCATATGTTTTAGGGAAAATGGGTTTAATACTACTATTTATAATTAATAAATTTTTATAAACATTTTGAAATTCGCCTTCAGTGTTTTTCAGTAAACTTTAATAATTCAAACTCTATATTTTGCATGGTTTTCACTCCATTTTCAACGGGATATATCTTATTTTTTGACAGATTTTCTTCCACTTGAAGCATCACCTCAAAGTGAAGAAATTAATGTAGAATAGGGAAAGTATAGTGCTAGTAGGGCAACCAAGGGAAAATTAATCGCTACGCAGTAAATAATAAGTATTGGATTTTGTCATTTAATTTGAAAGGTATAATGAGATAGATACCGTAACAGTTTCTATTTTTACGAAAGTAATCGAAAAATTAGCTATTTATATGTTCGCAAAATTTATCATAACAACCGACCGAATAACAGCTTACAAATATCTCTGAACTTATTTTGTATGTGCCTTTTCAGGACCAAAACATTTCATCAGAGAAGTGAGTCTTGCTTCAGAAATCAACAGGAAATACTTAAAAATACATCAAAATCCTGTTACGCACTACGTCATCTTTTTTTGCATTCTTTTCCGAAATTACTTTAGTCATATTCAGTATTTAGGTCTTTCGACATCGTCTTCTGTACCATAAGAAGTTTTCTTATGTTATTCATACGACAGATTACCAATTTTACGAATTCGTAATGTTGTTATGAGATATATGCATTTAATTTGTCATTCCCATGCTCTCTCTCAAAGCTACCACTGAAACTGAAAATGTTTCCTAAATGGTGTAAATGATTCCATTAACATTGATCAATATTTTTTTACTTTAATATTCTAATGTTAACCATTTTGAATTGAGAGAATTTTTACCTGTTTGTATTTCATTCCCATAATTTTATTACAAACTAAAATAGTAAAACATTTCTTCAGTGTGTGAGAGATTACATTTCAGCCCTGTTGGACGGGGTTCGCTATGCAAAAGAATAAATGCCAGCATTCAGAGTTATATGATCCTTGCCAAATTTCAGGATATCCCTAAGAATTATTGCGTCAAATACGTAAAGGTCACACTTAGCAGTACTTTATTCTTCAAAAACCGTATTCAATATGCTATAAGAAAGGAGATTGAAATGCATAAATAAACTTGTATTATAAATATAAATAGAACAACACTTCTACGCTATACCACACAAGGAGTGCCTTGTGTGGTATAGCGTAGAAGTGTCGTTCTATTTATCTCCATGATGGAAGACTACCACGAAGTCGAGGCCAAGTTACTGGATTCTATTAGTATTATAAAGTAAGGACGTGAGAAATTTACGGAAGAAGAAAAGTGGAAAGTGGAGATCGGTTTGAAGGAAGTCTTCCTAACCCCCTTCCCCCCTCTCCTCCCTTATTTTATCACATTTAAACTGAATGCATGCGTTTAGTGTACCTGATGATGTTGCAAGACGACGAAACCGGTCCTAATTCAAAGTTCATGTAGAACTCATTTCATCATGTCTTTGAAACATTGCTTTTTCCCTTCCTTTGAAGAAAAGCTCAGAAAACTTCCCTGTTGTGACACGGAATAATTGCTCTTTGTATTATAATGATTTACGCTCATTTTCTCGAATATACAGCCCTTATAGCGGCTGATTTCGCTGAGAGATTTAAATTGTGAGCCATTAGAGTCAAAATTAGCACCAAGCCGCCCACTCTAGTGTACGCCCTGAGGCTAACACCCCACTTGCTTACCGACTGAATACCATCTCTGTGCATTGGCTCAGAATTGTCCCGCTTTCTTATTGACATGGTAATGTAACGGAAGATACTATAGCAATCTCTATCGACGAGGGTTTCGCGTAGCCGTCATAATAATAATAATAATAACTTTATTGGTCCATAGTAACAAACACATGTAAGTATAGGACAAGTCATAGAATTTCGCCATTTGGTAATAATAATGAAAAAACTCTGATATATATTACATATCTGTATTACAAACACAATTTTACAAACTCAATTATCAGTATTACAAAAGCAATTATTAATATTATTATAATTACAAAAAAATGCAAAATACACAGTAATATCATAACAAATACTTTTCATTGATAAAATTATCTACACTATAATAAGTTTTACCAACTAAAAATGTTTTCAGTTTAATTGAAAAACGTGAGCCCTTTGTCTCTTTTAGAAAAGTAGGTAGCATATTGTAGACATATTGGCATTGTAGCTACCATCACTTGTCTCCGTACATTTTATCTTGAATATTACAGTAAAAAGTAATGCAAATGTATATATTTATCCCCTCATTCTCACTCCATTTCACCAAACCGCATGGTCTTTATCCTTCATCATATCTAGGCAATCCTACGTCCGAGTCGTCCTGCCATTTTCTCTTTTTCTTCGTCCATTCATTCGGTTTACACGTCCACTCCATTCTTTTCCTACTTCAAGCTCACTCATTTACATCTACCGCACCATTCTTATAATACCATTCCTTCCTCTGCTTAATAATGTTTTGCCCACAATCATTCTCAATGATTTTGTTCGTGCTTCAGCATGCTTCCAGCTGTAAAAGGTTTTCACACCCACGCGCGACTGATGAAATTGGTCTCTCTAAAGCTTCGTTGATTCTTCCCTTATTCTCTTTCTTTCTAAATGTCTCCTCTGCCAGATTGTAGCATTGAAACAACCCGCGACTCTGTTTGCTTTGATAATATGCTCTCTAACCTTCTCTTCGGCATTTTCTTAATTTGATATTCCACATAATTGGCGGAATAAGTTAAACTTGAGGGCACGCGAATCCAAACGCTTAAAAGTCTAAATGAAAATTGGAAAATAAAAAATGTCAAATATGGAATGTGATTATTACAAACATCTTGAATCACGAACTCCAATTAAAAGACGCATTATCGTGCAAAATAAAGCGCGTACGTAATGGGTAATGAGAAAAGTACGCCAATGTTCTCGGATATTACGATGATCACTAAGTGTCTACTAATGGCTCTCCGGTTTGACGCTCACTGTCCGTAAGTATCCTCAATGTCAGCGGAATCAACTGCATAGTCAGCAGTCAATTATATTGCAATTATAAGTTATGCTGACTTGGTTTCTTATTCCACCTCTCCCTCGAAAAACTTTTAGTCTCAATATTAACTATAGGAAATATTTCTTGGCTCACGTAATCGTTTGATAAGAAACTGGTATTTTATTCATCATTTTGGGAGTTATATTAAACTAAATATGATTATTTAAACCGAAGTTTCTAATCATAATGAATGAGATATGTTGGAATCCCCTCATAATGTAAGAACTCAGCCATCTCTTTGAACGTTAAATAAATGGCAAATATTTTTATTACAGTCTAACTCAAAGTGTTTACTGATATAGCATCTATCAATACTTTCGTTATGTTCTTCAGTACTTTCCTCCAATATTTTTTGTCGTTTTCCTCCTTTTGATCTCTACCTTATTGATAAACTCCTTCATGCTCTGTTACTTCGGAGAGTATTCTTCTAAGTGCTTGACGTTGGACCGATCTTTATCTACCCCATTTGACGTTGCTTTTACTGCCCATTAGCTTTCCTGCTTCATTTATTATCCGTGCTTGCTGCTTTCCCTCACTCAGACTTTATTGAAGTGGCAAGTTACGGATTCGGTTCGCCTCCATACATGGCTTCTCATGCATCTACGTATCCGTCTATATAGAATCTCAGAAATGTAATGGCTCTCTAATCTGCATAACGGAGGGGAGTGTTGTTAGAAGACATAGTTCGAAGGAAAATTGAGAGATGGGCAAATGAGAAAAATACCTTGTTAGATCAACCTAAGAAAACTGACCCTTCTAAACTAGAATCGACCTACTGCGCATGCGGAAGGGTTTGCTTCAAACGGGCGGAAGTGAACCTGCTTCTAGGAGGCCGACGTCAGGGGCGACCGAAGGTATGTTTCCTTCAGTTCTCTATTTAATTACTGTCATTAAAAATTTCTTATTCAATTCTCAGTTAGAACGCCTCTTAGCCCTTATTCTATATCGGGTGATAGCCAAGATGTTGAAAACATGAGGGGCTGAGTGCATATAAAAAATTCCGATGCTGTTGAACGACCCCTCCTATATATCACCGTTATTACTCGCCTACCTTTTTCTAAACTTTCTGTTGTCGTAGTGACGTTGATCCCACTATACTGCTATTCATTGGAGGGATAACTTTCTGAAACTGACACTTTTACGTAATAATTTAGCCTTCTTCAGATACATTTTCGGAAATTGACTCTTTCAGGTAATTCTTTACTCTTCTTCATGAGCATTTGTTAAGAAATTAGTATTGAACATTCCTTCCCATAATCTCTACCTTTGGTAATAATCCCTATACAATATTTGTTTTTGTTTAAGGTATTAAAATTATATTATACTATGAGTGATAATATGCCTTGTATCAGTGATAGCGCAACTAAATTTAAATAGAGGAAAGGCAATGCATAGTTAATTAAGCACAATTTAATTGTTTATAAGAAATGCTTTGTTTATATGGGCCGGAAGATTTTTCATGTTACCCCGACATATATTAAGTGTCAAATATTATAAAAAATATTAAGCCTTACCAAGTCTTGTTGCTCAAGAATTATTACTGAGGGAAGATTACAAGGGAAAAAGCAGAAGGGAAGACAGAGACAAGTAGAGAAAAGTTGTTAGATGACATAAAGGGTGGGGTGGGTTACCGGAAGCCGAAGGAAATGGAGATCAGCGGGGAATATTAGGGCACATGAACCTACCAAAAGGGAATAAACTTAGGATGATAAATTCTTGGATTTTGACTAATGACGGAATTGTATTTTTTCTGAGTTTACCAGTTTTATTTTACATTACGCAAATAGCTTCCCTTCATGTTCGCTTTGCTATCTGAAGCCTCTCCTCTGCTTCGTCTTTCTTTGTCTATTTTTAATATTTCTGTATTTTTTGCCTGATGGTTACTTCAGCACTGGTACACCTTTTCCTTGTTTTTCTATGAAATCTTATTGAGTATATTTTTTGTTGAAAGCAATACATGTCTATCTATAACTCTTTTAAATTAAAGACACTGTCGTAGCACGGTTCCAATATACTCTTTGAAATATTTCACAACGAAATGTTTTCATGGGAAGATTACTAGACTTTAAAGCAGTGCAAGTTTGATACCAAATCTCTTTCCTTGTATACTTATCTGAAGCCTCTCCTCTTCCATGAACACGCAAGGAAAGTTTCATCCGAAGTCGCTTTTTAGAAAACTTTTTAAGCCCACAAGTATACGATATTCCTGATTATTCTAGCTCCATTCTTCCTTCTCTTAATATATCCAAACCTTAATTAATTCGAATTTCGGCATCACAGAGGAAATTTCTCCTTTGTGTTACAGCTTTTCCTTTTCCGGGACTTCACTTTATTTCGCCACCGTTTATCTGGAGGAAGTGATTCTCTTCTCAGTGAGATCTCTCTGATCCTGGATCAATCCTGCAATCTTTTTTCATCATCCAAATAGGACACAGAACTTCCTCTTCGCGAGTGGTCTTTAGCAAGTGTTCAATTTGAACGTATGTCGCCGCCATGTTCCTATTTCCTTGGGAATTTTCTTATGCGCACGCCTGATGGTACGAATTTATCCTCATCCCTTTCGTATGTCGTCTTGAACAATATGCTTTGATTAATTACGTGCATTAATTAATATTATACGTATTTAACAGTATCAGTAGAGATATAAATAAAAGAAGGAAAGACAGAATGGTTTTGTGGAGGAAAAACTTATTTTTACTTTTCACTGCAGGAAAACACCCACAAAGAGAAAGGAGGTATGAATAACCTGCGAAAGTTGAATGAGATAGTTTAAGAAAGAGAGAGCTAGATTACATGGTAAAATAGATAGTTAAAATAAAAAAAATTAATAATCGTATAAACTAAATATCAGAACATAATTATTCTTTGTCGATGAAATTTGAGCATAAAAGAAATTTAAATATACTCGTAGTATGAAGATTAGATTCAGATACATATGCGTTCGTGATATTAGTGCAACAAGTTAATAAAATATAAAATTACAATATTCTTAATTGCCCAAGAAGGTCGAAATTTGTTTGAAGATTAAATTATTCGAAGATAAACTATTATATACGGGAATGGAGCAAACAAACCAATTTTCTTTCCTATAACGCCAATTGTGGATAGAAAATTCTGAAAATGAGTTATTTTTAAGATAAATTCATGTAAATAAAATTTCGAAATAAAAATGGCATATCCATCAAGAATGATCGTAAGTGAAGTCCTTTTTGCAGATTCCTTCGGTTAAAACTACTTTACGTGCACACAAAATTGGTTTAATGTATTTTTCTCTTACGTATACTTTGAAACTTCCTCCGTTAACCTTTGGTCATGCAGCAAAATTGACGAAAATTTTTATACACGAAACATTTTACGATCCCACCGTTAATCGCCGTTAATTATCCCAGCAAGTTGTAAAACATGGCTTGAAAGAGAGTTATGTAATAAAGTATGTATAGTGAAGGAGGTTGTTACTGCGGCTTCTTCCATGATGTACTCGAGGAAAGTTGAGCTTACAAATATCTTTAGTTTTACGATTAAAAACCGAATGTGACGATTAAGAAAGATCATCTTCCGTCATTTCGCTTGTTACAATTCCATTGCGGAGCATAAGGAAAAGAGTTCCGGCTTTTATGTTCGTTTGACGTTGTTCCCATTCATTCTTTCGCCGCTCCATCATTTCTGAGGAAAACTTACTAATGAGAAATATTCGAACCCAGCTTTCTTAAGAACCTTCTGGAGCATTCTTTTTCCTCCTTGAGATACAACCGAAATATAGATGTTTACCATTCTTATTAATTTTACATCAAATATTCATTCCGGGAATTCCTCTGATTAAAATTTTTTCGGTTCAGAAATTTTTATGTCGTCATTGCTTGAACCCTCCCTTTTTCCCTTCTCCCACCCGGAGAAATGATAAATATGTTTTGTTGCAAGATAGGAAATATTCAAAGAATTGAAGAAGCACTATTGTTTGACTGTTGGATAATAAAACACGTGACATCGTATTTTTTGAATATTTTTGACGTTTTTTTCTTGATAAACATTAGGAAAGAATCGTTCGTTTCATCGGTTAACAAAAATGAAGCAGTATATTACTGCAAAATTCTTTGATATCCGTTGATTTATTTTTATGTTAGTTTTTAATGCTGCTATTTTTATACCGACCTAAAATAATAACATTTTTCCGTTTATTATTTATTTTTTCTTTTTCCTTTTCCTACTTTCACCAAATTTGTTTACTATCAGTAGGTTTCACAGATTTTTCACACACTCCCTCTTGCGAGTGTATTCCTTACTAGGTATATATTTTTCTGAGAGTAAACTTATGTTTATAAACCCAGAAAGTAATTTTCTTTTGTGCACTTTTGAAAGCTATCTCTTTCTTTTAAATTATATATGACGAAGGGTTACATATGGGAAGAGACTCCTCAGTCTTAATCTTGCACTATTGAAGTCGCTTTATTACTATTCTAAAACAAAAAATTTTTATTCCATTTAGTAAGGCGATTTTTCTTTCGGAATAAAGATAAGTGAGCGCTTTTCGAAAATATTGTCCGCTGTTTTTTGCGGCTTTTTTCAGTTGATGTTGAGTAAGGTTGCACCAATTAGCATAATGGTCGATTACCGATTAATCGTTCATACATAATCGGCCGCTTATTGAAACCCTTGACGATGGGAGCGATTCAAGTGGAACCGTGCATCCTGCCGGCTAGTATCTAAAATAAGTTTTCAACCGTTAAGTTTTGACATTTGGACGTTCGTCAGTAACAGTAATAGAGTGATAGAGAAGAAAAAATGTGGGATATGATTCATCAACGATCCAAAGTAGCTTATTATTTGATCATACAAATTATAACTGTAAATATACAGCCATACTCTATTGTTTGTGATTCGGAATTTTGGAGTACTGAAAAAATTGCTCCCGAATACAATATTTCCAGCAGAAAATATCTTTCTAAAAATATCATCCCTTGTGCATTTCAAAAAATTTAGTCAAGAATTCAGCCATCTAATGACGGTGCCAATTATGTTTCATTGGCCACTGATATTTGGACAGCAACTTCAAACGATGTTCCTTTTTTAATAAAACAGGCCATTGGTTGAATTTTTAGTTTCAGCAAGAAAGAGCTGTTTTGCGAATAGCTCCGTTTGAAGGTTCCCATACACTTACACGAATCAGTAATCAGACAAAAAATGTTCTTAAACAGTATTACTTGACAAGGAAAAAGATATTCTTGGCGCTGAGAGACTCTGAATCAAATGTAGTTGCTTGTTGAGTTCAATTAGACGCATTATCATGCTTTATACATACTCTGCTGCTAAGAAGAAATAAATGCGTATTTGCTTAACAAGCTGAGAAAACTGCAATGGAAAGAATCTGCAGCTGAAAGAAATATTGTCACGCATTTTGATCATTCCCTTTTAGCGGTAAGGAAATTGAAAGATTTGCACGAAAAGTTAGGTTTACAGAAACCCAAATTAATTCAAGATGTTCCTGCAAGCAGGAATTCTACATACTACCTGTTGGAAGGAAACTTAGAAAAGCAAAAATCCCATGTCACGTATACAGTAGATAGTGAAATTCCTAAATTGAGTCATTCTGAATTGTCTCTCGTTGAAAAGATTGTTCTACATCTAAAATCATTTGAAGAAATTGCTCTGGAAATGGGATACCACATCATCCTGAATAATTCTAATAAAATGAGACTGAATTTATTCCTGTTCAAAGCAAGGAGTATTTGTTTTATTAGTGGAATGTATGCCGCAATAAAAGAAATACAAGATTCAGTTCAAAGAAAAATTTTCAGATTATTCATAAAAAAAAGGCTTTATGCCTGTCACCTTTTACCGGATCCAAGATTCAAATTGAATTTTTATTAATAATACACAGCAGAGGAAATAAAGAGATATTCAATTCTTAGAAAGATGTTGAAAACTCAAAATCCCAACAGGAAGTGGCTCTGACTCTTTTACTTCTGTGAATGATCACAATAGAGGAGGATCTCTAAAATTTACAAACTTATCTGATGAATTAGCCTCTGGAAAACGAAATAATGAAGAGAGAAATAAAGCCAAAGAAGAAGGGAATGAGCAAAGGTCAAGAATTAGAAATCTATTGTTGTTTACCTCTTACACCAAGAAGTGTGACCCATAAGCTCATAAGAATTTATTCTTAATTTGAGCAAATTAGCAATGAAACAAGGTGCCCCAGCATCTTCCATTGAAACTGAGAGAGTTTTCAGCACTGGGGTTAACGTTTATGAGCTGGTAAGGAGTAAGGTATTCCCTGAAAGTGAGGAATTGTTTTATTCTAATTTTTTCTCATTGTTTTGCATAATGAATTGAGGGTTTTAAATTTTAAGTATTAAATTTTCATTTTTGAAGTTGAAATATAAGAAACAATCTTAAATAAATTAAGGAAATAATAATTCTTCAAAGCATAAAATCAAAGGTGTAATATTTTAATAAGTTTGTATGTAATAGAAACACATACGTGAAATCAGTTTTTTGTTCATTTCCCTTTTATAATTTCAGTAATAAATACATATCAGAAATCTGTTATTTATTGTAGCTTGCCTTATACCTAACAACAATATTAAAACACAAAAAAGGGTGATTATCAAAGGCGATTAATTGGCCAAATGGCCGATACCGGGGAGATGGCCGATTAACGAGAACTTACCGATTAATCGGTGCAATTCTAATGTTCGTGCGAATTAAGATTACTTCTGTTTATTTGCTCGTTCCTTTTATAAAAGTAATCCTGTAGTGTTTTGTTATTTGCACGAGAAAGCATCACGTCAAAATGTTGGAGACCTTAAAAATGTTGCGATATGTCGGTGAAGCGTAGAATAGAAAAAATGAGATAAATCGACAAAAACCCACTAGTAAGTGCTGGAGGTGGACGAGCAGTAGATCCCAAGGAAAATGTTTAATATTAGATACAGAGCCGATGCAGAAAAAAGGAATGGGTCAAACGTTGATAGGAGAGAGAAAAATAAGGAAAGCAATCGAATGTAGAATGGGAGAAATAAGGCAAAGGTTGGGGTTACAAAATATATAAAAAGAGCCCTTGGTTATAAAAAAGTAAATAAAAGGCCATTAATTTGGGAATTTTAGAGCACATGGACTTCCGAGAGAGAGAGACACATATATCTCTATTATGTATTGTTTATGTCTATTGCCACGACGAAGACAGAGACATTACTTGTGGAGTTCCACAAGGTTCAGTAATAGGACTATTACTTCGCTTTAGAGTGTTTGTATTCATGAATTTTGAGAAATTACATTTTACTGGACGTCAGGGTTTTCCAAAAATATCTCGGCGATGATAAAGTGCAGTGTAGGGATGTTCAATCACACACCCACCTATAAGAATTATTTCAGCCAGTGTACAAAGTACTTTTCCTAACGATTTTTACGCTCTATTTTCGTTATAGCTTGTTTGCTCTGCATTATTTGCACAAAACTGTGAATAAACCATCATCAAAACCAGCGGTTCTGAAACTTCAGTAGGCTTAGGACCCCCTTTTGCTCATATTTTGTTTGGTGGACCTCCAAAATTTTATGCTTTCAAATACATATTTATTTAGATTTCATTGTTTGTTAAGTAGATACGATTAATCACGAAATTTTAGTACTGGAATGTGTTAATCAAATTAATTAACATACAAATATAACAAATTGCTGAGGTTGAACTTTAAATTTATTAGGACAAACATTTATGCTCCCGGACCCCTTAAGGTTGTTTCGCAGACCCTTGGGGGTCCCCGGAGCGGTTTAGGAAACTCTTATCTAAACTTATTGAAATTTAATGCATCTCTTTTACAAACAGCACAAATTTGATAATACTTGTAATCAAAATTTTATTGCTTTCCATTAAATCTGTTATCAGGTGAAATCCTTTGTTCGTTAACATCATGACAGGCATGGGCAATGAAAGCTAATAAAAATTTAAATTGATCACATTATAAATTAAGTGATAATATAGAATCTCTCGATTTATTCTGTAAAAGATTTTTATTTTACAAACAATGATTTCATACACTTGCAAATTTCCGGATCACAGAAAAAGCCATTTAAATTCTCTTTTAATTTATCTACTGTCTTTATTTTCTTTTTACTCTAATTAAAATTTCGATATTTATCTGAGTAAAAACTCTTGGCGTCAAGAGCTGAATGATTCTTGTGGGTTAAATTAAAGAATGTCATCTCCAGGGATTATTTTTGAAGGCACTTTGGGAAGGACGGTTTCGGAAATCCTTCCCCGGTAAGGTAATACATGTTTACAGCTTTTTATCATTTTTAAAATCTCTAATGACGGAAATTAAATTTGAAAGCATATACGAACGGTTATTGATTCAAAGTTATTAACAATTAAAATTGTAGAGGTGTTGTCAACAGAACAGCAGTAGAAAAATCTCCTTAAGAAACATAATATAAATGACTTTGACTTGACTTTATTTTTGCAGATGAAGCCGAGTGGCCTTCTCTTCCCCTGGCCCAGTGCTCTTTCTACTATCCAAGTACATATATACAATTTATACATATAAATAAATATTTACAATGATAAATATATACATAGGTAAATATTTACAGGGATAGATCAATACAGATAGATGTGTAGATGCATAAATAAAAATAACAGAGTTCGATATATACATAGATAAATTACTGAATATATACATAGATGAGTTTAGACATGGATATTTAAATAACTGAATAAAGAATAAATATACAACACGCACAAGTTCACATTTCACACACACATTCCTCATTTCTCACTTAATAGTTGTTAATGGCAATTAAATAAACAAACCTGAAACTCAAGGAAATAAGATTAACCGCTACTAATTCCGTCTAAAATGATGAAAGAAAAATATTGCTCGTTTTTTCGTGTCATATTCACAATCTTGCTTTAAACATATGTTAAATCTAAAAATTCTCCACCTTTATTCAAACTTTTAACAAACAACTTAGCACAAAAATGGGAATGTCGTCTTCAATGAGTATTAACTGATAGTATTACCAACTGGGAATGATACTGTTTAACGGTAAATGCACCAAAGGAAAATATTTTCCTGTAACTCATCCGATAACGAACGTCATAAAATACGTCATAAAATACGTCACAGTAATACTCCGAAAGGTAATAGGGCAAAAGTTCAATTTTGGAAGGTCACTCGATAAAAAAAGGTAGTGCTATAATCTCGATTATGTGTGCTGCAGGCGTAAATATATCCCCACTGGCCATACGTTAAATGTTAATAGCTTCCCACCGATGTTTAGAGTTAATGTGTTGGGGGATGAGATGCATTCATGGCAATATTTTCATGCGGGTGAATGTGAAGTTTCCGCTCATAAATTGCCTCATTGGTCTCAAGTATGTTTTTACAAAGAATCTGCTGCACAAATATCCACCTTATCGATCCCTCATCGAATCATCTTAAATCGTAATCAATAATTTGGCGCTTGGGATTTTGTACTAGAAGATTCTCAAGGGAAGAAGGCCTCTACCAGAAAAATAATAATTGTTGAAATCAAATTGCATAACCATAAGATCTGTAAAATTTGTAAAAATCTGAAAATGGAGTATTTTATTGCATAGCAGTTAAAAATACACCGTAACAGCGGTAGAGAAACGAAAATTATAAACAATGGAGATGTGACAGAAGTATCATTTTAATTCATGATACACTTTCAAGATGAAAAACCTGCACAAAAATCGCTGCATTTTCTGTAACCGATTCCAACCGAATTCAGGAAACTCAGAACACGGTGAAGCCAATATTGACTAACATTTTAAAGATCGCGCTCCTGCAGTACGATCGGTAAGCAAACGATTCGGGTAGCGAACATCCTCTTTGAACGGATTATGCTCGGCGACCGATCACCCGCCGTACCTCGTCCCCATACCGTTCAGAAATCACGAGCAACGTCAAGGGAGAGCATAAGCCTCGCCAGGAGATGGCGTAACTTATCTGCAAACACCTGCCGACACATTCAGTGAACATTCATGCGAGTTCGTCACCACCTTCCATTTGTCCCGAGAGCGCTCACGCACGTTTGCTGTGTGGAGTGGAGGCACAAAGAGAGCACTGGGCAGAGGGAGTTCCTCTATCGGGTTTCGTCGTCATGACAACGGCACAGAGTCGAGGGCTCGCAAGCAAAAAGGACTCGGCAGACGCCTCCCTCGTCTCCGATGACAATCGGCAACGCCGCAGCCACCACCAACCACTCCACGTCGCCTCTTTTAGCAATAACGGCGTATTAAGACCGAGAGACGCGATTTGTCCTCTGCCATCAAAGGCGGCTTCAGCCAATTGAGAGGCTGGGATTTTTCCTCCATTGGAAAAAAGAAGCAGCTGGCGCGGATATTCGATTTTGCGAGAGTTCGAAGGAACGCGGTTTCGGGTTTTCTATTTGATCTCCCTATTAGAGCTACCGACTGGAGCGATCTGACCCGAAGACACCGGGAGACGTAATATACTTCCAGGCTCGGGGTTTCTGATTAATTTCTCAGGGCCGGTCTGGTGTTAAATAACTAAGAGTTGATACTTCTCTTACACATGCATTTCATTGGCAAAACAACATTTTTTCCAGCAAAATTATTATGTGATTACAATATCACTAATTTTGCTTTCAGGCTCCACCTGAAGAGCTTTCTAGCTCAGGAGGACGGTATTGTCAATTATGCCATAATTTTTTATGGTAGTCAACAAATTATTTTAGCACATTGATGACATATTCGCTTAAATAGCTGATACAAAATGCATGTCTACGTAAATTACAAACTAACAGTATGTCATTTGCCTGGTATTGATTTATATTTTTTCCTACTTGTTTGGGCTAACGTATAAGCATAATGTTGAATAAAGTATTAAATTATTATAAGTAAATTATTATTATTACTGTATTCACTAAAATAATTATAAATAAAATAAATAGTAATGAAATAATTAACTAATAATAAAATGAAAAAAAAACCTTTGATATAGTCAATTATGAAATACTGTTAAATAAGCTGTATAAATAGGAGTAATGGGGAACTATCATGAATAGTTTCAAAGTTATTTACATAATAGGAAATTAGTAGTTAAGGCAAACAATCAGTTTAGTGAAGACAGAGACATTCCTTGTGGAGTTCCACAAGGTTCAGTAATAGGACTATTACTTCGCTTTAGAGTGTTTGTATTCATGAATTTGGAGAAATTACATTTTACTGGACATCAGGGTTTTCCAAAAATATCTCGGCGAATATTTCTTGTTCTTTCAAATTTCCTTAAAATTATACCGTTGTATTCAATGCGAACTTTCTCTTTGTGAGCTTAACGGCTTGCTGATACCAGAAAGATTGAATTAAAAAGGTAAATATACAGTTTCAATTAAGAAAGTAGGAGTGGCCAAATTGTTTCTAGAAAAGAATCTATATCGTAATATAATTAAAATTCTTAGGAAAGACTTGATATTTTTAATACAAGAGATTAGTTTATATTTATACATTTATCTTTACTTTTAAATTGTTATTATTTAGTAATATATATTTGTGTGTAATTTTTACCCCCATAAATAAAAATTCATTGTATAGTTCCAAAGCAAATATTTAGTGAAGAAATAATTAACAAAATTTCAAACTTTTCCACGGCTTTCCAAGAAGTCAAGCCAAAACGTGATGCTTATATGTACACAAAATAAGATATGTAAATATACGATATGTAATTAAGATAAATAAATAAATTTACAAATGAATTTATACCAATTCAAAAGATATACAGACGAAAACGTGTATCCAGACCGGGTCTGTCTAGCCGTGGGCACCCACCAATGAGTGCGTAATTTATTTCCTTTTCTTTGCCTGTAAGGTGCTCTATCCCTTTCTAGGCCAGTTGCATCTATGAGGACCGAGGCGATAGTGGGTGCCGCGTAATTGGAATCACTTCTCGCTGGGTCTATAAAGTTTCCTGAAGGATAATATGAAACTATTCTTCGTGATAGCTTAATTGGTAAGAGCACCTGCCCGGAAAGGGGAGATCTGAGCACTACTCTCTGTCTCGGCGGACTTTTTCATATTCCCTAACTGTTGGGTTTTCCTGGGCGCAGACTAATATATGCTAAATTTTTGTTCTCTTCTCTCTCAGTTAATATTAACTTTCTCTTAATTGTATTTATCTTGTTAAATTTATGTTTAACGCCAATATTGAGGCATGCATATTTAAATTTAGCTTAATTTACTGATTTACTCGTCCACAATTGATGTAAAAGAAAATCCAAAAACATTTTAAGTAATAGCATAAATATCTCTTCCCCAAATAAAATTACTAACATTCTAAGAACGATTTTAAATATCATGAAAATACTCGATACAATTGACGGTTTCCGCAAAAAACGAACGAATTGCAAGAGGAGCATATCTACAAATTATATTGATAGAAGTTGTCGGTATATATACATTCCGCAAGAACCTTCTTTTTTCTATAACTCTTCGTCGTCCAAATAATAGATAATTTCGTCATATAAATAATGAATTCAACATGTGTCAA
This sequence comes from Ladona fulva, assembly GCA_000376725.2. Classification (NCBI taxonomy): domain Eukaryota; kingdom Metazoa; phylum Arthropoda; class Insecta; order Odonata; family Libellulidae; genus Ladona; species Ladona fulva. The sequence continues at coordinate 142,553 of KZ308763.1, read as the reverse complement.
AATGAGGTATTTGCATAAAATTTTTAAGAGTAGGTATCGTTGACGAAAAGTTTTTCCTTCTTTTGTGGATCCTTCCTTTGTGGATTCAACTGATAGGAACTATAACTGTATTAAATAATACTGTATTGTGACAAAAAAGCATTGTGAACTCCCAGATTGTGACCTTTCCTAAAATTACCGTTGGGACAAAGAACGAAACAACTGGAAAGAACAAAACAAATTTAACCCAAAATGAAACAAGATACGGATCCCAGTCGGAACTTTATAAATCTACAGCCTTGTCAACATCAGCATATGGAAGCAAATTTGGTCAACAATGAAGAAATACACAATCTCGAGTAACGAATTTGATAAGGTTTTGGTAAAAGGGACTACAAAAGAAATAAATTCGTTAGAACACACATAAGAATTCTATCATTAAACATAGAAATAGGGAAAATTTGGAGTGTACGGAAAGAATATCTTGTCTGAATGGTCAAGGAATTGCTGGCATATGTTATATATTTATATATTTAATTATTAGTAGCCAGGAAGGAGGAATACCGAAAGAATTCACGCGAAAAAGATATCGCAATATTAATTACTTTATAAATGAAGAGTAACAAAATAGGAAAAGATACAACTAATTTATGAAAAAATTCGAAAGGAAACTACTTCAAGTTAGTAAACCGTTGGACATGCGATTATTTCTGGAAAAGTTGAATATTTGAGCCGATTGTGTATTAGAGAATCATCATGATAACTGATAAGAGTGGTTTCACAGCTAATTTGGATGCGTAAAGTTCAAAAGAAAAACTATCTACTATGTCTTCGTTTTGTCAAATATTTTGTTACTAAAAATACGACGCGCGCATCGTGATTTGTTTCTCTCCGATTTTAAAAATGTGGAGAACAAATAATTCGGTAAAAATCATGTCCCAATATATTTTTTCCCTGAGGATTTCGTAATTAAATAAATCAATTTTATTCTTAATATTTCATATTAATGCAATGGATATCTAAACAAATCTATTTGTGTAATGATTTACCACTTGTTCCTTCCCCGAATTGCTGAAAAACCTTATTGAATGTGCTGATATTATTTGATTATGACATGATAAATTTGTTCACCAGATGATAACACATTGTAAACAGCATAAAAGATGCAACTTAAAGTGAAACACCTAGATTGTCAATAATTGTGACAGAGTAACACGAAAAAAAGATATAAAAGTACCAATATTATCAATTAGGACATTAAATGAAGAACGGCAATTCTTCAAGAGGTGAGAAATTGGAGGATAGCGATTCGATAGCTGTGGTCTCAGTATCCTAGGTAATTGTCGACCTTAGTAACCGTAATGTTCTTAGTACTGGGAAAACATACATCCTTCCTGATATTTGCCCAAAAAGAAAGGAGAAAACCCCCTCGATGGTAAAAAGAGTTACATCAGACTGTTCAAAATTTAGAAAATGTCAAGGATAATTAAATAAATAAAGGCATAATTATAGTAAACGATTACAGCAGAGCTACTTATTCTTCAAGCGGTTAACCTGTCTCCCGCTGTTCTGAGCAGGTGGAGGAGCGTTGCAAGAGTTTTCTAACTTTAGTAAACTACGAAAATGAATTCATGAAAGCCATACCGATGGAAGCATTCGTACATTCAGTAAAAATGTACCTGTATTCGTAAGAAGGTTGGGCAACCCTGGCAAACGACGTATCTTTTACTGCCGCTACTCTATGTAGGTCAAACCCAACCACAATGACAGCTATTCGCCCCGTGAGCGCCTGTGTCATTAGCGACCGTAAGGCATTTTCGAGGCATAAGCAATCAAATGATAGATGGCGACCGGAGGCGATGTCATCGAACCGTCCCCTGAGACATTCGATCCCGACCGTAAGATTGAGCCAATCACGGCCCTCCGCAGACTGATGGCAGAGGGATCGACTCGCCGCCGCCGGGCGTCGTCCGCTCGAGGATTCCCTTTTGGTCCGCGTGGGCGTTTCGGAGAAAAGAGCAGGGCGAGGCATTTCCAAGAATCGAGAGATACGGAAAGGGTTGCTGAGAGAAAGTAGGCCGCTCCAAGGTGAGGCTCGAGGGGGACTCCAGGTGCGGAAGTAAATTACAGAAATGTCCGCTCAAGTGGAACTGCGACAGAGTCTTCTTCCTTTTTCTTTTCTGTTCCGCAGCGAGAGGATAGGAAATGTTTCCGGCGTTGGTCACTTGTTTCCCAGCGCCGCAACTATAGCGGCGGAGTATTTGTGGAAAGTTCGCCGGGGCTGCCCTCCTTTTTTAGTCGCCGAGATTGGTTTGTTTCGGAATCAAATTCTTAATGTCACCCGATGAAATTGACGTGCAAAACAATCGCGGGTCTGTATTCGGACAGGTTCTCGTTGATTGTGACAGCTGTTTGCTTTCTGCGATTAAAATATGCGAAAATATCGCGAGTTTTTTTCGACCGCTCAGTCTTTTCGGTTTACTTAATCGCATCGCGAGCCGCAGAATTCGGCCGTTTGTTGAATTATCGTAACCCTTGACATTTCGTAACCGACTGAATGCGTAGAGAAACGATTCATTTGTCAATGAACTTTTCATCGTACGAATTTTTTCCGATCCCCGCTCGTCATCGTTTCCACGACCAAAGAAAGAATTTAACTGGATGCTGATGACATTTCATGAAATACTCGTACTTGGCCCCTAAAGGTCAAATCCGCTCATGCTCTTAATGAATAGTTTCATTCCTATTGATCCGAAAACAACTGACGGGATTGACTAAGCGTTTTAATTATCATCATTCTCCACCTCTGTGGAGAATGATGATAACTATCACTATTTTAGAGGGTTTGTCGTTTTTATTTTCTTCCAAATTTGGATTCCATTATATTCTAACAATGAATTAATAATATCTGCAGTAGAGAAAGGCTGTGAAATAACTGAAACTTATGGGAATCCCAAGGGCCATCAGAGGTGAAAAATAATTATATGACTGGGACCCGAACCCAGGTCTTGTTCGTGGAACATTTCTAGTTTCTTTACCAAATACATACGGAAAATTATTAATTCGCGGTGAAAATTCATAACAACATTCCATGATAATAAAGCGTTATAATAATTTATAATAATAATTCATAATTTGAATCCATAATAATTCATGGCAGTAACGTACTCACTAAAGAAAAACTTTACAAGTGAATGTACAAAATATATAGCATACAACTTTACATGTGTACAAAATATTTACAAGTGTATACGTGGCGTACGTTTTTATATGAAGCCCATCAGCAAATCAAAAGTTTTATTCAAAAATTCGGCACATAATTATTTCAGAATGAGTAATATTTACATTAAAAAAAAAGACGTCAAACACTTGATGCTGAATCATCTCACCTATAACTAACGGGTGTTTAAGTTTTACGGATAAAAATTGTGTATTTTAATCTCATCTATTTTTTTTCGATCAGGGTGACATTCAAATGCTTCAGGGATTTAATCCCATCCCTACTTTCTACCACCGAATCATACTTTCACTGCCTTAAAAAATCTTAAGGGAAAAGTCCAAAAAGTTCTATTCTATTCTAATATTAGCAACATCCGCAGTAAATATCTGATTTTCTTTAGTCAAACAAATTTAGTAAATATAGAGATACTTTGTGACTTTAACTTGCGAAATCGCGTAGAGCTCTCTGGAACGCGTAACGACCTGCCTGATATTTATATAAGTAATTCATTTTTTTAATTCTTATATAAGTAGAACCTGTATTATAAGAATTGATAAAACTTCGATACTGACGTTAATCGATACACGTAGATGTAATGGTAAGTTCAATGCAAACTACCAGCACGCTGTCACTTTACTCAGAGTAAACCAATTATGGCAATGAATTAATAAGATTAATACTTAAAAATTAACGTATTCAGGTGTTACTTGGAGGCGCATCTCCATAACCACACACACACAAAGAAAAACACTTCGTAAATTCCACAAATGTTCATAATTTTTGTGGTATTCTTCATGCATAAATATAGAGATAAACTCTCTATGCATACACACACTAGTAAGTAATCATTCATGTGTTGAAGGTAGTTAATATATGTAAAATAATAACCATTATGCAGAGAGAGAATGAAATTTTAGTCAGAGAAGGAACGTTCAAATCTTTTATTAGGATTCTATTCTGTAACTATAACATTAATACGAGCCATTTGGCGTTCCTGCTACCACATCTTGATGAATATTTGTTTTTGGGGAATATTTGTGACTTTTTCTTCGTCAAAAATTTAAATTCATATTTTAATCTATTAAATATTCATATTTGATCATGGTTGTTGTAATATAAAAGCTGCTTAGATGTGGGTGATACTGAATAATCATTTTTGTCACTCCCAGTAGTAGTAGCAGCAATTTAAAAGTTCTCCAACTGCTGAGGTCACTTCGTACGCACTGGCTCCCACTAGGAATCGAACCCAGGACCGTCTCTATAGAAGGCGAACGCGCTACCCACTTGGAAACCCTGGAACCCTTATGCCATTTCTTATCAAGTGCTTTGAAAATAATTATTCATAGGAACACTATATTGGACTTCCATTGACTTTTTCCTCTCATTGAACCCTGGCTGAGCAAAGAAAGCAATTTCGAACTACCTCGTATTGTCTAGTAAGCCTCATTCCCACTCCATGGGAGCTGTAGCTGTTAGTGGCGGGTTTGCATACTTCGGTCTTCGGCACAGTCTTCGGGATAAATAATTTAGGCACTGTATATGACGTCGACGTTATTACCGAGGAATTGATAAATTTATAATAAAAAACGATAAAAATAAACTTCATCCAATCTAGAGAATAAGGAAAATAACCCCTCTACCAATACCACAATAATTTTTACTATATAACCATGGTTTAGACCCTTCAGGTCATCAACAGGAACTTCAGGTCATTGTCAAAACCTTCAGGTCATTATCAGAACCTTTAAGTCGTCATCAGGACCTTCAGGTTATCATCAGGACCTTCATGTCGTCGTCAGGACCTTCAAATCATCATCAGGACCCTCAGGTCATTATTAGAACCTTCAGGTCATCATCAGGACCTTCAGGTCATAATCAGAACCTAATTAAGACCTGAAGGGTCGAAACCATGGTCGTATAGCAAACATTACTGTGGTAACGTAGGACGGTTTTCCATATTCTTTATAATGGAGAGCTACCACAGAAACTATCAGTAGATTCTATTCATTCGATCTGCAATCATTAACTTCAAAACTAAACCAGGAGCACCTCTATAAAAGCAAAAAGCGCTTGCCTAACTTCCACCGACTCATTTTTTCATCCATGACGTCGAAAGAAACAGGAAGTACCGCCGCAAAAGGAAAAAGGAGAGCGATCTGAATGATAGCGCATTTAATTACACCAGCCAAGAAAATTCACTTCGCATCCCCATTTTCCTCGCGTTCCCCGGAGAAATCATACATTTGACATTCCCTCTCGGAAGATATCATTAAAAGAATTTCTCGAGATCCCAACCAATGGAGGAGGTAAAAAGCTCGCGAAACGGGATTCAAGTCCCCAATTTTTCAGCTAATTCGATAAAGGCAGTGAGACACACGGGAAGGTTATTCCGAGAGGGCAAAGGTTAAGGTCGAGGAAATGGGAAGGAGGACCAAGATGGCATCCGACTGGCCTGCGTCCCCTTGCAATTCCCGTATAAAATCCCAAAGGTCGTTAGGTCGGATTTGCCGTTGAGACTCCATACCCTTCCATCACTGCCCATTTCTCCCATTATCCAAATGCTATCTCTCCCTCCTACACCCCCCTTACTCTTTTAAAACCCCCTCACTTCAGCTCCTCCCTCTCTCCGGTCTTCCGGGGCCATGAGGAGAGATACTTCCTCCATCTAATGCCTTTCTCCCACCCGCTCTCGGTTCTCAGAGGCCGGGCCAATCCAATTTCAAAAACCCACCGAGGAAACCTGGAGAGGGCCCGTGATTTCAAAGAAACGGGGTGGAGAACAAAGAGATGCGAGATGTATTCTTTCTTTTTTCCCTGCGAACGGAGCTGTGGCTTAAATCCATAGAAGATGCGTCTTGTGAGTGGTCGTGGGTGTGGCCTTGGTGCCAATGAAAGAAGCATCAAGGGATGCACGGATACATAAGGTTGACTGGTGGTCAGTATAGTAGGATAAGGTTGCGCGAGATTGTATATAGAGGAATTTTATTATTATTATAAAAACTTTTACTCGGCGAGGTGAGGCCCATGTGGGCTTCTCTTACACCTACCCTTTGAAGTCGTACATAGTATGGTTATGGAATAAAAGAAATTGTTAAAACATTATTTAAAAAACACAGCAAAAAGTAAAGGAAAGGATGGGGGTGTGGGGAAAAACTCCTCGACTGAAGCCTTTCAGAGAAAAACCCAAGGTGTGGGCAAACGCTCACACAAGAAAGATGGTGAAAAAAATCCGAAAACAGAGATGGAAATGAATTAATAAAGTCAGGTGTAATATAAGAATATTTTAAATGTCGTCATTTTCGTCCCGTCCTATGATGGGGATGCATGGAGACTGCGTGGTCTTCAACTATGGGTGATGACTTATACCTGAAAATAATGAGGGAGAAGAGTTCGCGGAAAGAAAAACGATGTCCATATTTTGGATTGTTTTTACTTGTGCGATCAACCGCAATTGTTAAGTCATGATAAATAATAATTTACATTATTATCATAAGTATCATATAGCACGAATTAAATTAAAATAATTCTAATAACAAAGGTAATAAAACAAACGTTAAGACAAGTAATAGTAATCAATCCGATGTTATTATAAAAGTAATAGTATTAATAATGATACAAGCGATGAAGAATGGAGGGATCGTAGCAATTGTCTTAGTAGTGTGGGAGATACTTGTCATTGATGTGCAGTGAAAATTATTCTCCTTGTTCAGCATCATGTTTGAGACTGCCTGTTTGAAGGAGTTAAATGAGAAGCATTTAATTTTGGGGTTGGGTAAATTCGCACCACAGCAACGTTAATAAAATGTATACTCATTATTCTTATCGAAATTGAAAATTTAAAAGAGCGCCCGGCTTAATGCATACCATAACAGTTGGATTCGGTAAATATTTTTGATAAATTTTGAATCTTATGATGTAGATTCAAACCTGTATTAATTTCCATCAAAATTAAATATTTTCTCAAGTTTCTCCCTTGATATTATTCGGTGGTTGATAGATGTATCTCTCA
>KZ308763.1:75249-116631 GCA_000376725.2 Ladona fulva | reverse complement strand
AGCCCGGTTGTTGAAAACGAATCCGAATATAGGTTTCTATTTTGAATTACTATTTGAGTTGTATAAATCATTATGTACTAATCATTATAAGATCTAGAATCGCTAACAGATAATTTTATCCGATGTTTCGTATTTATTTTTTTATTTATGTATTTATATTTGTTTCTATCGAATGGAAATCATTTCAGCGAAATTAAATCAGGAGATTAAATAAGAATATGCAACATATTAGATTAAAATATTCTCTGTCATACGTATTTTGATACAAATTCTAATTAATACTCGAATTTATCGAATGAGATGCAATTTTATTGAAAACCTCAGTTATTTACATAATTTGAATTACTTTCAACATGCAATTTATTTGATTCACGGCAAGTCTTTTGATTGAAATTGTCTAATTATATTTAAAATTTAAGGCAAAAAATACGAAATAGAAAATCCATGGATTATATTATATCAAATTACATCGACCGTATTTCTAACTTGGAGAACGATTTATTTTCTGTAACCTTTTGACGATATGTATGATTTACTGATCATATTTTTGGCATTTAAGAAACTTGCTTACATAATTTATAGATATACTTAACCGATTAATTTTTAATTCAATACCTTCAGCCGTGCGAAATGATATTCGGTTACCACTAATAGAATATGTGAATTCATAAATACGCGACTTTTGTATTGTACAGCAATATTGAACTTTCGGATTTTTTAATTACTACGATTTAAGGGAAATTCTTCCCTCTAGAGCAATGAAAATTATTTTACAACTTTTGAAGGTAGTAATCAAAGTATATATAATCTTTCTTCTCTTGGCTATATTTCCGCAATTTATTAAATAAAAACCATCCCTTGATACCATCTCAACTTTGTCCTTACTTCCCATATTTGAAATGCTCCCATTGACGATACCCGCAATGCATAACTTGAATTTCATGTATAAGATGACTCAGTTGCCATCTGTGGGCCTTTTTGTTAACTACGTAAAGATATACGTCTATCTCTTGTTTCAAGCATGGTTTGTATGGTTTGTATACATTGTTTACGTTCTGTCTAATAGAATTTTGAGCTTCATTATTTGTTACTTTCCTTTAGTTTTGGATCATGATTAATATTTATTTCTTATTTTTTTTTTGCTATCAGACGAAGGATGCTCCGGTCTCCTCCTGATCCTCTTTACACCTTGAAAAGTGATCTAAATCCAGTGCATAGCGTATGTTTTTGGTCTCACGAAAAGAATGAAAAGCTATTCGCTGGATGTCAGTCTGGTCAGGTTCAGCTATGGAGCTTACAGGTTATTTTGCTATTGATTTTGTATTCATGTAAAGCATAAGGAAAACTAATCGTAGAATTATCAGCTCAACGATGTGTTTCAACACTCTTCTACAGAGTAACAGAAGTGTAGAAGGTTTACAAGCTCACCCCGGCCCCTGCCTCAACGTTGGCTGTTATGGAGTTAATCTCATTACTCAAGGGAAAGGAGATGGAAACGTTAAGTCGTGGCATCCATTGGAGGGAGGTGGTTGGGCTCCAAACTATACAATTCATACCAAGCATTCAGTGTTTTGTCGCTTTTCCATGCTTAACAATGGCGACGAAGCTTCCTCGATGCTAATCTGCCCTGATGAAGACTATTCTGTGGGAGTTTATTCCGCTTTCAGTGGTGAAAAATTAACGGATTTGAAAATGGATGATTTTGAAGCTAACCGTAAGGTAAAGTAGATAGTACTAAGTAAACTAGATTACTAAATTATTGGTTAAGTAAATATTTATGTGATATGAGCTAGTAATGTGATAAGTTTTTAAGTTCTCATATTTGTAATTTGGCTTTGGATATAAGAGTAGACAAATTTAAATTTTCATTAATTACTATTATTCGTGGATTTTAAATCAGTTGCCTTTAATTTTGTCCATCCGTATTGAATTGGTGATATCGCTGCATTCTGCGTTTTAACTGTGCTTCAGATAACTTTTGAAAAGGTTCTCAAAAATACTGCTTTATTTCAAAAGTTCAGATGAGTCCAACATTAGTTTTATTCGAATATGACTACAAATTAGCTTGTTTATAAAATAAATTGATGTGAAGTACTCTAAGAATTCCCTAGAAAATGATTTAACTCATTAGCCTTCTATTAATTTGTTCAAATTGCGATGGTAAAGTAATGTAAAATTGGGAATTCGTTTTATCATTGTTTGTGGAAAGCATAATTATAGCAAGATTTATAGTTCTCTTAACAAAACTACAGTATTTCATCATATCAGATTTTGCTTTGCTTCAAACACTTGCCAATGGTATTAGTGAATTAGGGTGTGAAACTTTTGAAGACCAATGTTCCAAAAAATCAATCCTCTTTTTACATCAAATAAGATCCAAAGGAGAAATACTGCTGAGTATATGAAGTTTATTATTTTATTTTATCATTAATGTGTGATTATAATTACCATTTATGAATGTAATTGGGGTACATTGCTTTATTGTAATAATCACATGGCTCCTGGGCTATTTCAACATCATTTGCTCCATAAATACTCTTTGGAATTGAACAGTAAATGTTCATTGTCCATTCATTCATTCAAATCATGTAGTGTTGCAAGTTACTTGTCAGGGAAATTTTCTTTAAGAAGCTGGGTGAAATGAAAAATAGCTCTTGTGGACAAGTCATCCTTCCTCATTTCTATACTGTGTTCTTTGCTGTATAATCTTGATGTGCTTTTTATGATGTAAATTTTGTCTTAATCTCTCTTAAGGTTCCCTCTGTCTCTCCCTTTCTTTCAGATGTACAAAGTTCCACTGACAGAATTTTCCCTCAAACTATCCGTATTTTTTTAAGACAATTTTCCCAAATTTTAAAATGCAGTCAGTTCCACTGAATTGGGACACAAATGAACTAAAAAAAATTGGATAAATTTCAGCAGCTACACCAGTAAAACAAAATTTTATAAACAAATTAAAATTAATAATTTTATATTTGCATTTTAAGAATATAAAATGGTAGGCAGAGTAGAGGTCCCTGCTGGTTTTCATAGCTAACTGTCAGCAACAAGCTATATTGCTTGCAAAAGAAACATTTTTGCTGTTATCTCTATATTATATGTTATCTCTATAGCTGTTGAACTCATTAATAATTTAATTAACCTATTTTCCTTGATACAATGTCTTAAAATTTTTATTACCCTCATATCTAATGGGCACAATAACAAAGTGGTGCTAAGAGGAATAAATGTCAGCTTTATATTTTATAAGTTATATTAATGATTATCAATTGTCAAGAAACAACAACATTTTTCTTGCCTTATGTTTTGATTCCAAGTCCTAACTCATCAGCCAATTCCAAAAAAATTTGGAGTCATCCATGCATATTTATTTGCGTGGTACTCCTCAAGTAAGTCCTCCACTCTTAATCCCTTAAAGCATCAAGACTTAGCACTTTCCAATGACTAATAGTTCTCGTTTGTGAGAACCTGATATATTTGCACAGCATAACACAACTGCAGCCTATTGCCCTTTTATACCCAAATTGTCTGATTTGCTTATAGCACAGGGATCCATCCAGCATAGTATGATAGTAGAGGTTGGTTTTATAAGTGTTGTAAGGTCATCTGAAGAATGCAAGAAATTTTGGTATTTTCCCATAGTTCAGCACTAATATATCTACCTATTTTTGACCATACATTTAAAAAAATATAGTATTGTATCTTGCTTTTCATCAAGGCAACTAATCATCAGTTGCTTTACAGTCATTATTCCCAAGTTTTTAGTGATCTTCTCTAACTTCTCCTTCAACACTGAACCATTGATATTTAAACCTCCCCTACTAACTGTAGAAAGCCACAGAATTAGTGCTTTTTTACTTATGGGTCCTTTCTATCACATTTTCTTTTAAATATTTCTGTTTGTTTTTCCTGTAATGCCCATTCTTCACACATTTGATTATCCTGTTGCAAAAGATCAGCTATGGTAGATTTTAGGTACACCAATGTAATCAATATGCTCTAGCTTCTTTAGGTACTCCAGTTATCTCAGCAAGTCTGCAATGGCTGGTTTTGAATGGCTGGCTTTTAATTTTATATTATAATTGGTTTTACATGCCAATGTGAAATTATTTCATGGCATCTTGGCTATGGTTATAAATATTAAATAAGATCAACAATACAGTGGTAACAGTTGGCTATAAAGTAGGGACTTGCTTCTCCACTCAAAGGTTAAAAACACTAAGGAAACAAGTTGTCCACTTTCTGGTAGTTGGTGTTAATGCACTCTTTCATGCACTTCCTTGCACTTAATCACACTTCTTCTTCAAACAACAATGGATGACAGACTGTAATCACACATCTGTTGCTGTCTCAATTCAGTGATTAAATTATATTTTAGTTAATGATCCATCATCCCCTAAAGTAAAATTCCCCTAACACATATTATTGAATTTTCTTCAAGTTCTCAAGATATTAAAGTACATTAAAATCCTGTTTTAAAATAGAAATTTAATTCATCTTTATTTTGCTTAATTGGCTAGTTTACAAAAGTAAGCATTGTGATTTCTTTTAGAGTTCTCACTCTTAGTCTTATGGATAAAATTGCAAAGTTTTGTGGGCAGCATCTTCGTGTAAAGAAGCTGCCAGTATTTGTATTAAATATACAGAAGTTATTAAGTAATTTGAGGATAGTTAAACAGATTGATTATCGATTACACAGATGTAACGTCACCATCCAGAGCCAACCAGGAAATAGGATCCATTATGGGGGAGTGATGTCGAGTTCCCCCTTTGTTGACATTAGTAGACCAGCAATTTCCCTAGATTAAGGGTTGTCAACCTTTTTTACTCCAAGGGCCATTTTTTAGGTTTACAAAGTGCTGTAGAGGAGTCTTGGATTATTTTAGTGAAAAATGCATATAACATCATAAGCAGTATATTTAAGGAGTAAGTTTTATTTTTGCACACACCCTTTTTTTGTAAGACATATATTAAAGATTAATAATACAAAAGGATGCTTGAAAGTAAACTTGACAAAATATGGGTTATGGTATGGTAGAAAACTTCAAAACTTTATTACACTGCCAAGTAACAAAATGCATGAATAATGTATGGATAGATTTAAAACAGTTGTGCACAAGTTAAAAAGTTGTGGACGAGGATAGGAAATCTTGGAGAAGTATTGTGATGATTGAAATTAGCCCGATTCACTTTAATTCAAGTATCATGTTTAATATTGAAAAGTATTTTCTGTGGATTTCAGTGGAATTTATTTCATTTTTGCAGAGTCTGGGGTATGTCATGGCTCTTAAGTCGTTCCTTGATCCTTCTACAAACAAGCCAATGCTCCTGGTTGCCCACGAAGCAGGGCAAATAAGTTTACGTGATCTGTACTCTGCTGGAATGGAAGTATGCCGCATCAGTGTGGGAGAACCAATCATTAGTCTTGAATATGATCCTCTTGAAGGAGTTGGTGTTTATGGTACTCCTGAGAGTACATGTATTCGAAAGTTTAGAATTGATACAAAGACTGGTGATGCAGAGCTTGGAAGTCAGACTGCTATAACAAACCCAGGAATATCATGTGTTCAACTCCGACCAGATTCTAAACTTCTGGCTGCTGGAGGGTGGGATGGAAGATTAAGGATTTTTTCCTGGCAGCGCAGTCCAAAAGAAAGTGAAAAACCCAATAATAAAGATTTATCAGTTCATAATTCTCAAGATTTAAAAACCTCTGAAGATGGAAGTGATACATCAAAAGGTCATGTTAATTCTTCTAGTGATGAAAATGTTGTCACCAAAGTTCCTCCATTCAAAAAGGCAATGAAGCCTCTAGCTGTCTTAAAGCACCATTCTAAGTCAATACAAGATGTTGCCTTTTCTAATGGACCTGTGGAATCTTGGAATTGCTCTTGTCTAATTGCTGCAGGTTCAGATGATGGAGGTATTTCTCTTTGGGATTTATATAATTAAATTNTTCATTATTTCATGCGAATAAATGGAGTGCCGCTGGTGGCAAAGTGTAACAGAAGTCAAAAATCCAGAAAACCACCAAAAAAGGGATAGTTGAGCCTAACGCGCGTTTCGCACTCCCAGAATGCATCTTCAGAGGCGTAATGGTGACTAATAGCGCGTAATGTCACTATTACGCCTCTGAAGATGCACTCTGGGAGTGCGAAACGCGCGTTAGGCTCAACTATCCCTTTTTTGGTGGTTTTCTGGATTTTTGACTTCTGTTACACTTTGCCACCAGCGGCACTCCATTTATTCGCATGAAATAATGAATATTTATTGTAATGACATTTTTTTCTGGTTTACCGCTGATGTCTTGATGTTAATTCTAACCTTGGTGCTCAGGTATGAATTTTCAGTAACGACGAAAGATACAGGATCCAGAGAAAAGTTTACAGTTCGAGAAAATTATATATATTAATACATTAAAATACGATACAATGAGAGCACACTATATGCAACACTTCTTGAAATTATTACAATGTTACTAATCGAAGACAATGTTGAATTATCACAATGTTATTGATTGGATATTGCATACTAAAACGTTATTACAATATTATTGATATCAATGAAAATATATCATCTTGCCAAAATATTACACTTTTACAATACTAATATCCCTTAGCTAAAACAATAGTTATATAACACAGATACCTCTTTTACAACTAATACATTTCCCATAAAATCTAAAATATATATTTCACTAATTTACTTCTAAGCCCATGGAACTTGGAAGCAGAGTGCTTCTTATGATGACACATTCTCCCATCCCTTTATATCTTATGAGTTTATTAGAGCTGAGGAACCACCAAAAGACAGGAAGGTACATGTATGCTTAGTAACACCACATACCCTCTGTGCCTGCTTTCTGAGTATTGTCTGCCCTATTAAATATAAATTTGTATAAAATAAACTGCTAAGTTACAGTTAATGTAAGTAAAAACATACAAGAACTTCCATCAAGACCTTTATAATGAGACCAACTTTGCATTTTTATGTCCATCCATAAGAGAGAAAAAATTGCTCTACAGTATTGATGCCAACTTCTTGTGTTGTGGAAGTAATCTGAGACTCTTTGTTGTAGTCAAGAGTAAGTATTCAAATATTCTTTTTAGTTTTTCCTGTAATGCCCATTCTTCACACATTTGATTATCCTGTTGCAAAAGATCAGCTATGGTAGATTTTAGGTACACCAATGTAATCAATATGCTCTNCAAAAATGTTTGCATCATGTGGTTGAACACAGGAAGAAACTTAGTAAAATTTGGTGTTTCTCTTTGGAATTGATAGTTAAGTTTTCATTCAACTTCAAACTCAATTACCTATAATAAAGTCTAATATTAAGGTTTGAAGAATCTAAAACAAAAGAATTTTATACTTGAAGAATCACAAAACCAGAAATTTGATCTTAACAATTCTAAAATAATTAAATTTGCATCAAACAGGTACATAAATAAATGGTAAAGTCTGATAAAAATATAATTCATTATACCTTACATAAAAATCAGTATATCCTACCAATACATTCTCTTTTATGTGCATTTAGCTGTTTTACTTGTTTTAATGTAAAAATTAAATAAGCATTTAAAAATCTAATGCTTTTTTATGTATTGAAATGTGCCAGAAAACTGTGAGCTCTATGAACCCCTCATTCATCTTATCAGAGATAAAAATTAGCTCCATTGTTTTAATGTTTCAAGATAATGAGATGGAGGCCAAAACTGATGAAATAAAAATGATATTTTCCATGCTCTTGGGTAACCCAGCCTCTGCTTTTCAGTTATCACTTGCCTATCTCTAACTCACAAGTTGCATTTGCAGAGGTGATTCTTATCTGATTTTTGTCATCCGGTGAATAAATACCTCTATGGCTGACTTATTCATTCATGTTATATTATAACCCTTTTTCCAGTACTGATGAAATGCAGTGGTAAAACTATTTTCCAATTCTTTATTTTAAAGCTGTTTCAGATGATTCTTTTAATTGGAATGCAGTATCCCTTTATATTATGACTGTATTTCACTTTATGAAATACTGCTTGAAGGAAATTAATTATTAACGCAAGGTATTCTTGTTATTTAAATTTTTTTGTTTGATTTCTGTGGTAAGTATGTTTGTCTGCTTATCTTTGGATTCCATTTCTCTGTCTTTCATGTATGAATTCTTCTTTCCTTTCAAGAAAATTTGTTGTGGCATTAAATCATTAGATACTGTTTATCTAGCCATTTAGAATGTCATAATGAATTCTTATCGGATCATCAGGATGCATTTGGAAGCTTTTAAATAATTAAAAATATATTTTGTATAGCCAAGTCCTACATTAACATGATAGCTGCCACTGACATACATACGAGGATAAGGTGAAAATTTCTCGGCCTGACACAGGGATGGCATTCAAATCATCAAAAATTTACGATCCCTGCCTCGGCGCACATGTCATTAGTTCGTAAGACAAGTTTCAACTTGTTCTCTCAAGAAGTTTGTTTACACGTATTGTTGCAGTAGACGTCTTTTGTGTTTTTCATTAAAATGGATAAACTTAAATATTGTGCGGTCATAAAATTCTTCGTTTTGGATGGATTAATCCGAAGTTGACAAAAAAGTATGTGGACTCTGCTCCTTCAATGTCAACCATTAGAAAGTGGGCAGCTGAATTTAAACGTGATCGCACATCTCTCGAAGATGACCCACGTAAAGGACGGCCCAAAACCACACCCACATCATGTTGGACGATAGGTGAGTGAGATAGCTGAGGCTATGGGGATATCGGAAGACAGGGAGCAAAACATCTTGCACAAAGAATCTTGCTCGGCCATCCCCCCTATTCTTCTGATTTTGCACCCTTAGACTTCCATCTGTTCCCAAACTTGAAGAAATTTTTTTTCTGGGAAGCGCTTCACTTCCAATGAAGAAATTGATAGGGCCGTAGATGGATATTTTTTCACAAATGAAAGATGTCTACTGCAACAATACGTGTAAACAAACTACTTGAGAGAACAAGTTGAAACTTGTCTTACGAACTAATAACATGTGTGCCCAGGCAGGGATCATACATTTTTCCTGATTTGAACGCCATCTCTGTGTAAGGCCGAGAAATCTTCACCTTACCCTCGTATGATTCAAGCTGGACTTACTTGGCATGCCATCAACCCGTATGTGTATCATAACTAGTATTTACTCTTTGATTTTGATATTGGCTCCTGGGTTAATATCACTAAAATGCATAGGTAGTGAACATGTTAAATATGCATAATTCGAATGGTGATCCTCTTCCTGACTGTTAGACTGTCTGCTGTCAGAAATTTGAAGTGTTATTGTTGGATCATTCAGAATATTTGTTTCTACAAACTTCTGTGTTATTAATAAATGTTGACCCAGAAAAGAATAAAACCATTTGAAAATGTTTCCAAATCGTTTTAAAATTTTTATTCTGGACATCTTTAATTGATACCTAATTTTTATAGGTATGTTGTAATATAGGGTTGATATCTAGTGAAGTTTTTATTTGGTATGCTTTGAAAATGATTCTTTTTGCTCTGAGTAATTCCAATATCATGCTTCTAAGTTAGATAAACACTGCAGTACCATAGTAGATATCCATTAGTAGGTATCGTATCTGATATTTATCCTCAAATCTGAACAATCATCTGATTTTAGATAGTTATTTTTGACCATCTCTGTAATTGGTTTGCCTTGAGTTAGTGCCAGGTTAAATTCATATATTCTGCATTCATGTTGACTGTCATACTCTCATAACACTATATCATCAAGATTAAATTTTGTAGTGTATAGATATTGTAGGGGAAAAGGTATCATATTAGAAAACTAAGTCACAATGAAAGTTTAAGAACTGGCCAAAATGTAACATCTTAAGCCCCAATAATGAATTTAACAAAATCCAAGTATTTCTTGCATTAGAAAAAGTACCTAATTCTCTAGAAATGGCTTTAGGAAGACAGCTAATTTAAAAGAAATTAGTTATCTCTTGGCTGAATAATAATACATACAGTGGTTTCAAAAGTTTCTGAGGAAAAGCAGGAAATGGAAACAAAGATATGAGGTAAAGCACACAACGAACATCTTTGAAAAAAAATTGGCTATAGCTTTTAGAAAGACCTATCAAGTTATATAGATATACATGAAACCAGTATTGTTTTAGAAAGAAGAGAAAATTTTATTCAAGAAAATAATTTTTGATGCAAAGAAATGTTAACTCTTTAGTGCTATTTTGATCACACTGGTCTCTACCATTGGCAAAGCTACAGAGTTTTAAGCTGAATATGCTGATGATATTCTTCCAGAGAGAATCCTTAGATGCATGTGTCATTCCTCATTAATGAATACAACCCATTGTTCAAAGCAACTTTTGATATTAATAAGCTCAGCAACCATCTTAAAAAATACTTTAAATCTAGTTCTAAAAACGTACTTCTGCATCAGAGAATGTTTAAGTTCATTATATCATACACAAATTTTTCTTTTGATCAATCAATACTCTTTTCTGCATGATTATCCAATAAAACTCATTCAATTGTCCATTAAAATTATTTTGTCATTAGAAAATTAGAAATTACTTTTCACCAATTAACATAGTAAGAAACCTAAGTATGATGTTCCGAGATTAATTGCAATCAAAAGCACTCTTAGTTGATTGTGTCACAATATCATTGTTGCTCAACCTTATGTTAAAATTTCCAATGAGAACTGACAATTAGGACTAAGAGATAAAAAACTGCAGGTTTTGATATATTCAGCAATTGAAAGTTAGTAGCAAGATCTAGTATAGTGTAGCAATACAATAGCATAAGTATCATATTTAGAATTTTAATATTTGTCAAAAACAACTCCCATTATATGGTAAGCACCTACTATATGGGTTGTAATGTAAGATGAACTCAAGACACTTTCCCCTGCCTTATAGGGTGATATCTTAAGAATGTTATTGAAAACCATTACAGCAACTAAAAGCAGCTTTTTTTGTCTATTTCGCCCAACCTCTACCGCTTGTCAAAATTTTGAACATTTTAAATTATGGTTGGGTTTTTCGATCTTCTTTTATTTTTGGTCTCTCATATCCTCTCGCAATCTCAGCTCAGGAGAAATTTTAATTACTTTATTTTATTCCTGAACAGCTGTTTTTCCTCCCTTCATTAAAAAAATAAAGCTAGAAAGAATATATATTCTTTGTGAAGGTGAAAAACTGACTCAGCCAAATGTGATGTATTTATATTGTCATCAGGCATAAGGAGGCTTGCAGGCATGACAGAAACTCCCTTAGGGAAACTTGTTAAAGAATGTTTATCCCTACCAGAAAATTATCTTTGACATCTTAGAGGTAACTCCAAAACATTGAATTTGAAGGATGAAATGCTGATAGGTAATGCACATTAATATGTCATTTCAGTTCCCAAACTTGTACTAAAAGATAATGAGCTCCCTTTTAAAGTAATGCATTGATGTTCCCATGCTATATTCTTTTCCTCTTCAAGGATGAATGTTCCCAATAATACATTTTCACAACTTACCTAATTAATTATCTGACATTTTTAGGAGAAAAAATGAATAATAAGTATCAGCTATTGTAAACAGAAACTTAACATGGAATGTTATAAACTACTTTTAGCACAAGTATTAAAAAAAAAATTGATCAAAGAAATTTATTGAGAAAAGACAACCTAGCTACAAACTTTTTCCACACCTTCTCCATTTCTGTAATTTTTATTAAGTAAGTCTCCTCTATGCATCATAGTTTTGCCTTGGAAATCACATATTCCTTGCTGAATAACTGATGGGAAGTAAAATGACATGCTCATGAATGTCTAAGTAGGTTGGGTGGTCAAAAGTGGAGTTAAAAGAACTTCCAGGAGTAATATCCGAAGTAACAACCAAAATTTAAATACCCAAGTGCAACGACCAAATTTTCAATGGAATATTTCATGAGGTTGGTTACAATTACTCTAAGAAGCAGTTAAAATCATACATAGAGTTATTATGTGTGTGAATGTATAAATAGTTTTTTGGTGAAATACTTATTAATAGCTGGATACAACAGAAAACTAATAGAATACACACACCCATGTGCCTCTACAAAACTTAATAAAATAACTGAGTTAAAAGTACTTTTTGAGCAGTAGAAATCATAAGCAACATTGATCACTGAATTGTGATAACTGTGTTTCCACAGATAACTATTATTTTCTATTTCTTACCATAGATTTCTATCAAATACATGACAAGCATTAATTGCTGAGTACAACCACAGTATAATGAAAGAGAATTAATTATGGATGATGAAAGCAGTGTAAATGTTGTGCCTTTATGAAAAAGTCCCTAATTTGGTTTATTATTTTAGCGTTGGTATTTTTCAATTTATTCAAAAGTAATTACTTTGATTAGCTAATCTTCAAAAAATAGGGAGAATGATAAGCATGACCTGGAATACATAGTGCCTCAATCTTATATGTTGTTACTTCAATTGAAGCAATTTATCAAAATAATGCATTACATATTTGTAAAAATCGACCATTCATCAACTTCAGCCTCATACTAACAATTTTTATTTCCTGATCCTAATTCATCCTTTTTCATTTGAATGAGAGCAAAAAAATTGGATTTATAAAGTTATGAGTGAGAAAGTATATCATTTTAACAATATTAATGTAAAGAGTTGCTTGTGAGCTAAGGTTGCTTACATTTTTTTAGTATTCACCAGAGGTCCTTTTTAAATAAATTCATTTGGTACTGATCATTGCATGTTTGGATGCTTCATAGGAATTGGGGCTTCTTATGCACTTACTACTTCCTGACTATCAAAAATAATGAAATAAGATCCAAATATTTCTGAACTTAATAGCAATCACACAATCATTCTATATCAGAAATATCAGCTAATGCAGAATTTCTCCTCAACCCAAGAAAACAACTCTCTCTCTCTCTTACACAGTGGGTATAAGGTGGAGCAAAATTGTGGTGTCAAAAAATTGTAGGCACAATTATTTCAGATGGATAATTCACAATAGCTTGGTGAAACAGTTTAATGAAGTTAATATTTTGCATTTTCCAACCAGTAAAGGAAAATTGCCAGCGAAAGTGTTACTGGCTGAAAAACTGCTTCTTTATCCACTCGGAAGATGCAGAGTTACTTACTCCTGCAAGGTGAATTTGAGAACAGATGTGGGGATTTTACAAACTCTTGAAGGAGATGAGAATGTTTCTGAATCCATTTGTAGTAGCACCTGAGTACTCATAAATAATGTATGAGATAGAATTAGTCTATCTTCAAGCTATAGATTCTTTTAGAGACATTTAAAAAGATTTCAATCTTTCAAATTCTTGGTCAGGGCTTCCAGACAGAATTAATTCAATTGAAGAAAAGCCTCGACATCAGCGAACACCACTCCCGAGCTTCTGAAACCTGCGATTCTAAATTCCAATCGCCCCTTACGACGCCGTGGAGGAACAAAGTTGGGAACTCTTTCAAAGTGGAAGCTTTTGGAGGCTTAAGACGAACCGGATGCAAATTTTTCTTTTTATTTCTTATTTGGGTTTTTTCCTTCTGTCAGCTTACGTGTAGATTTTCTGTAAACACCTGGCGAATCTTTCTGGACCCTTTTCTTCAAGGGTCCCGAAAGGAAAATGTAATTTTTAGGGCGTTTAGGACGGGAGGTTTGGATATAGCTAATCGTGAAGGATTGGCCCCCTCCTCAAACTGCCTCAGTTCATTGCCTCATCAGGGCAGGGAGGAGTTGACGGAGGTTGGAGGCGAGGTATTGCCCCGGTTAAACCATGCTAAGAAGACTTCAACAATATCTTCATCCAGATAGTGAGAGTGGCATTCACCAACCGACAATAACCGACGCCTGATTTTCTAAAATCAGTACGTACACTTCTTTTTGGTTGAATTTGCTCACAAAATATTTGAGCGGACGACCATAAAAGTGTACTCAGACTGTATATTTCGACACTCTAACAAAAAAAATTTCTTCTACCATGGGTCTAGCCGTTTTCGAGAAAAAAATGACTTCCCTAGCAATGCATCCCTACGAGGGTTCAACTGCGAACATCACCGCATATTTCACCTCGATTGACGGTGATGAATTTTTAGCATTACCATTAGTATAACTAATGATACTTAACCCTAGTGCTAGGAGGGGGATGAAGATATCTATAAAGTTTCGCTGCTGACGAGAACCAGCTGCAGAACGCGTTAACCTTTATTTGCATTTACGCAATTAGCATCTCTCTTTAGTAACGCGAGCATTTGTTTGGCGAAGTACGAAGGGTACGAACGGTACGAAGTTGAATGCGTTAAATCTAGCGGCCATTTAGACGATTTAGACTAATTCTGTAGGTAAAACCCGTTGTGAATGATCTGTCGATAAAAACGCGAATTTTTAGTACTATTTAATTATAGAAAGTGTGCAATTTCCAACTCTATGCCATTGGGGATCTGGAGCTTCGGAAAACAACAGCTTTTCCGTCGTTAGTCGATGAAGCCAGCCAGGAGTACTATCTGTGCTAAAGGTAATAATTTTTTCGATCATAAAGCAAATCAGTCAATAATCATTTATTGTTTCGAGCAGATCCATGTTCAACTTTTAAAGAAGCTCGATTACTTTAAAAAATTCAGCTTGGAAAATGAGTTAATTATTAAATTCTTTATGCACCCCTGAAATCGTTCTTGCTTGATATTGTTTTGGCATCTTGAGTCCGATAAGCTTTGCTGTGTATTTTTCAAGCCTTGAATTCTACTCTCCACCTAATGACACCTTAATTGGTGCTGCATCTTGTGCCACTCCGCTTTCGATGGAAAGGCTGTTACTGCTTGATTGAATTATGACTCTTTCTTGGATAAAGGAAGGGAGTTCCATTATTTATCGAATTTCATATTTTGAAAGGCGTTTTTGCACATAAAATATTTTTGATTCCATTATTTAGATTATTGTAACAGTCAGAAAGTTTGTTGCTCAGAAACGTTGAGTACATCCATATTTCCACCTGTTGATTTTCATATAGGTTCATAGAAGTGGATCATTTGGGTTGATGGTTGGATGTTTCATAAAATGCGTCATTGTAATTTAATATTTGAAGTAACGTGTCTCAATTTTATGTTTCATTTGTAATTAAGAGAAGTCATTAACACATAATAATGCTCATATAAAGACAATCAAGATATTGCTGAAAGAATTTTGAATTGAATGAAATTTCATGGCTTTGATGATGTGAAATCCTCGGGAGATTTATTTAATTTGCATAAATATCAAAGTTTTTAAAACAATTATTGAATTGAAGAGTCCATCGTTGAAAATAAATCATTAAGATATTGAATATTTTTGTTTCAGTGTTCCCCTTATCGTTGCTTGAAAAACACTTCTCAAGGCCACAGTGAAGATCATTGGCTGGGATATGGAATCCTGAGGCTTGGTGAAACTTAGTGAGTGGATAGTGTTTGGAATGTCATCTGTGCTACCATGGCTGTGCAGAAAAGAAGAAAGAGAAGTTTCTGCTGTGGATTTTTGTCTCGACCCTGACTGCGCCTCCAAGGATGGAAAATGGTCTTCAGGAGTAAGCCGTTACTTTTGTTAATTAGCTTTTCCATTTCTTATCATATCTTTTCTCTATTCTGTTTGGAAAACAAGTGAATCCATTTCTTTGAATGCTTTTAAATTTTTCGATCATTTTAAAACTCAGAATTTACCTTAGGAAATTAGGAATCATTCACAGTGACCCTCAATAGTAGTTGGAAATATATAGGAAATGCAGGGATGCCGTTGACTTATCTTAATTCTGCTGAGAACAGTATTTTGTGGTAAATGTAACAGTCATGTTTTATTCATGAAATATATTTCTCGTGGTGAATCAGGGACCATAAAAGTGAGATTTTTCTTGTTCAATTAAGCTTAAGTGAACAAGTGTGACAGCATTATTTTTCAATTTCAATTATGTCAGTAAATTAAGTCTGAATAGAGGTAAGGAATCAGGTAAATAAAAAATTAGTCTTGAAAGAAATTCGGGGTTTGGGTTTTGGAAAGCTTATTTTTGCTTGACCATCAGCTTCTCTCAATTTTTTGAGATCATGATGCTAGAATTTCTAAGCCATAAAATATTGCATACCAAAGCAAGATTGCCTTCATCGTGATGACAATCATGTCAATAGCCACGAAATAATGCTATTCTATCAGATTTTGGCATTGATATTTTGATTCCTCAAGTAATTTAACTTTTATAAGAAATGTGTCTATTCTGAAACATTAATGAGGTACCTTTTTGCTCAATGAATGTTCACCAGAAGCCACTTTCCTTTTCCACAAATTTTATTGTGGCATTGCAATTAGTAGTTTTATCATTTAGAAAAGAATATAACAACAAGGAAACCTTTTAAATTTTCTCACAGATGTACTTATTGATGAAATTTAAAGCAAGGACAAGATGTTATAGCATATTTTATTGGGATTGACATAGGTTCAAAAGATTTATCTCATCAGAGTAGAAATGATTCCATCATCTTAGGGGAAAAAAGAGGTTCTCATCTGTTGTTACTCCTGTCTGTTTAGTGCTAGATGAAGAACATAATCTCCTTTAATAACATTGCAGTGTAATTAACTTCATGTATCATTTCACATTCTCAGTAGAAATGAATTTTCAGCTTTATATCGTCGTCGTTTACTTGAATCGACCAAATCGTTCAATTTTGGGTTTTTAAGTACTCAATAATATTACACTGATTGCTCAAACCATATTATGAACTCGAAAGATAACAGTAAAGCAACTTTGCTATTTTTCGATAAAAAGCCAATTTGAAATGATCGTACGGTCATAATCGAATGGTCTTAACAAAGATTTCAAATGTAAATATTGGACATGAAAAAGAATTCAGACTTTTTTGTTTGGCATACATATTTTTTCAGGGAAAACCTGTTGTTTTTAAGTTTTTGAGAGTTATTTCCTGTCGTGAACCATTAGCTCTTATTAGTCAGAGAATGTTGAACAGGAATGAATTTTGAGGTTGTTAGTTTTATTTCAGAATGAAAGGCAGCTAAATTGTTTACTGCAATCAGTATTTACTTAAAATCGTGTACCATTTTGATGAAGAGATAGATGCTTGGATGTGATTTGTTTTATGGCTTTGGAAAATCTTGTTTGAATGTGGTATGTGTTCTAGAAACTGCAGTATTTCTATGTGGCATGGTGGCATGGATATTAGTATTCGGTGTATTTTTATTAGCGAGAGGGAACCCTTTCCCAATGTCATTTTTATTTGATAATTTTTGATTAATGCAGTAAAAATCTCAATTTTCTGAGTACTTCAGTACGAAAAACATCAGATATTGCTAATTCAGACAAATTCGTTTGCCATTTCTTGAGAATTCTCTTTAGAGCTGCAACAATTTGAATGCACCTTATGTTTGCATATGCACATTGTTTGAATAGGGTATAAAAATATGAACAGGGTTCACTTCGAGCCTTCTCTGATTATGGAAAGGATTATTATTTAAACGTATGAAGGAATATCCCTTGAAACTCTGGTCAACTTAAAGTCAAATAAATTTAAATAAGAACTATTGATGAATACCTAAAAGCATCAGGGAGGCTGACATGCAAATAATTCACTTAAAATGCCGTTTACTTTCCGAACAAAACATTAGTGGTGAATTTCAATCCTCCAGGTGCTTGGAATCAGTCAATCAATCAGAGGTGTTCAAATATTGAGGAATTCAGAGGGATTAGCAACATTTGATTCTATTGTATGTAGTTAAACATGCTGTCTTTCCAGAGTAGTTATTCTGAGATGAAATCGGGCAGTTCTTCAAATATATTTATGAATCACTTGAATTCGTTGTGTGATAAATGATCTAAATGGTATTCTAATACAAGAAGTTTGTTATCTCCTATGTATTCGTAACTTTTTTCTTATATTTTGATCAAGCAAAGTCTTAGGACAACTTTTCTTCTGTTGTGATGTTTTCCTGCAATTAAATTTTCAAACATGGTAAACAATTTTTCAGCAATGGTAGAGTTCAATTTCCATAGAGCATTATTTATGCATATTCTTTAAAAATAGAAACTCACTTCAATTTTGTTTACTGCGTTTTTCTTAGGAGTCTACATCTCACTACAGATAAAAAAAGTATATTTCTTAGTTCAGTTTACGTTCCACATTTTAATTGAATCAAGTACTCTGTACAAAAGGAATACTGCAGTTCAAAAGGAGCACTTCCTTGTTCATATTCTAAAGCATTTTTTCTTGTGGCATCTATTTAAATTTTGTGATAAATTATGACATTTTTCTGTTTTAGTGAGCATGATGATATTTAGGTTTAAATTACCTCATGTGAAAGTAGGATGAAAGATGTGTCATTTGCAAGCACTCGGTCCAATGAAAACTGACTTACAATCTTCACGTTCACTTGTGTATTGACCATGATGTTTATGCAGTTCATCGCTGTTGCTTGGGATTTTTTAATTCTTGTTCTCGTAGTTTTCAATAGTTCCATTTAATTATTCTTGAGCTATAATTTTGTCTATTGTTTAATATTTTTCATGATTTTGTTTAAATTCTGAGTTTACTGGAAGAAGTTTTCAAAGTTAATTTGATATTTTTCATGATTAGCGGTTTAATTTTTGTTTGAATTGTGAATTTACTGGAAGAACTTGTACAGTTTCCGGAATATTCTAGAAATTTTGCTTTAACCTTTTGAAGCCTCAGCAGTTTGAAAAATTATACTAAGTCCAGTTCCATGTAATTATTTTCTTGAGCAAGATAAACATTTTGTCTATTGTTTAATATTATTCATGGTCTTGATTGTTTAAATTGTGAGTTTACTGGAAGAAATTTTCAAAGTTAGTTAGATATTTTTCATGATTTGTAGTTAAATTTTTGTTCGAATTGTGAATTTACTGGAAGAAATTGTGCAGTTTCCAGAACATTCTAGAAATTTTGCTTTAACCCTTTGAAGCCTCAGAAGTTCGAAAAATTATACTAAGTCCCCAAGGTCATTTAATTGGTTAAAAAATAACTATTGTTTTCTTATGTTTCATAATTTTATTTTTTCAGATTAATTTTTGTTTTCTGTACTTGTATTCTCAGTGATCTGTCTTTTCAATGGCTATGTCCAGAATAATTCTCACTTAGAATTATTCTGGACATAGCCATTGAAAAGGCCCAGATCACTGAGAATACAAGTGCAGAAGACAAAATGGCTGCCACAGCTACAGGAAAAACAATTGCTCTTTTGAGCTCCGAGATAGGCCCAGGTTTGACGTCCACTACTGTACCAAAAATTCTGGCGGGTGAGGAGTTGGACATATTCAGAATGAAACTTGGAAAAGTGCTTTCTGACATTTCTTTATTGCTCTCTGTAATAAAATGTACATTGCAAAATATTTTCAATAAATCACATCAAAAATATACTCCTGGTGTAGTCTTTGCTGCAATTCCTTTGTACATCAAAGAATCTGCTCCTGGTGTCTTCACTGCAATTCCTCCATACGTAAACAGCCAAGTAAGTACATTTTACTGAATTAAACCTGCAGCAGATGTTTTAGTCAAAATTACACTTCACAGAACTGGACATTCAGCAAAATACAAAAATTAAATTTTTTCACTTTGAACTGCAATATTTTTATCCAAAAAATGTAAGTCAATAAAAGCCTTACTGAACTCTGCAACAAAAGCAAGTTGCAAATTTAGCAAAATCAATCACGAACAACATCACAAGAGACATTTTTACAGGTCTTGAAATATTTGAAGCCTTTTAATTGCCGTTACTTAATGTGCATAATAAGGTTGAGATTTTCTAGAATGAACTAATTGAACTTTACACTAAAATGGATACTATATGCAAGCACTGAATTAAAAATATTTGCCAAAATTACGAATTGAATTCAAGAAGGTTCAATAAAGTAGAAATTAATGTTACATAATTTTCTGCAAATGGTCCTATAATTAGTTTTTGGGTACTCAAGAGTTATGCACCGATGTTTCGAATTTAGAAATTTAACTCACAGTCGAAACATTTTGTAGCAATTAAAAATGATTTATCAAACAGGCTCATTGACGGAAGTGTCGACATCAAACAGCAAATTAACCCGAGCGATGAAATGGATAAATTCTGCAAGACGTTACAATCACTAGATCCGGTTTCAGACAACGCATGCGAGGGAATCTCTACACGGCACAACATTCAACGGAGGATTTCGAAATTTGTAATCGAATAGGAATCCCTTCCACGTTACAACTTGGAAAATTCACTCACAGTAATTTAGGGACTCGTTAAATTTCATTTATCACTTCAGTTTCGCCTTATTTCAGAGTGGAATATCGATTAGCTATACTGCAAAGAATTTATCAAATATCTTATAAGTTGCACAATATTGAGGTTACGTAACGGTCCCCGTCGCTGACATGCCTGATCGAACTAAAAAGGCATCCCGCTCTTACGTGAGCGTATGTCTAGACTCAGCTCTGATTAAGGAAATCGCTTCCAAACCTAACACATTTTCATTGCTCACGATATCTCAGCATTATTGATTAAACCCGCCATCAGAAATTACGCTGAAAGAGGGAAGTCATCCAGGAAATCCGCCTACCAGTCTAATGCCCAAGATCGCTACCCGTTTACTGTAGGGTCAAGTAACCAGCATGCTTTAAGCGCACCATTAAACCGGAAAGAATTCAGGACTAGGAAAATGAAGGTCCATTTCAAGTTAAGTCTAATGATTTCCGAAAGCGCGATGTAGAATTGCGAACCCTACATTTAAATTTTAATAGAACTCCGATTCTCCTAAAATCCAGGCTGAAATGTACCTTAAATGCCGAAAACAGACCCGGTCGTTATTTGTACGATCATACGTCGACGCGGCAAATTAGAAGATACCCGAGAAAAACCACAAGCTAATGAAATAAGAGCACAAGTTTTCGGTTTAGTGAAAATACGTAAAATCGAACAATTTTATCCCTCTAAAGAGCAGCTGGTCGAATGCATGTTCCATTAAACGGAGCTTGCTCATTCACTAAGTCATACGGTACGGAACTAGTTAAACCAATTTTAAAACTAAGGAACATTAAACTGGCAAGCGAGGAGCGTCCCAACCAGAACGAAACGATTTAACCAATCTGATCGTCTTCTAAAAAGATCTTTATTTAAAACTGCAACGTTCGAGCAACCAACTCGCATTCGATGATGGCATAAAATCTCAGCGATAACTTTATGCACTTGAACGAACTTACACTTCGACTGACATGGAAACCACGCGGTTAACTTAATTCCTTCACATTCACAAATTCTTGCCAACTGATTAAACCACCGTATAAATTAATTAACGCACACTAAGACCTAAATCAACGAGGAACAATGAAAACTTAAGATTAATAACTTTAATGAGACTCACGAAGGGAATTGACCAACTGTCCGCGGTAAGGTGCCAGGCGACGTCTTCCGTACAGCAGCTAAGAGTCTCCGAGCAGGCTTGATCCGTAACCTTCTGCAGTCAACAGGATAGAGCACGAGCCGGGCGCCTGCAATCCTTTTTATGCTCAGACAACGGATAGGGGTGACACGGGGAGGGAGGGGTGGAAACTACTACTGCGATTAATATAAATCTTAAGTAATAGTAAAATATTGCGAGAATAATGAAACCTATTATTCGGTGTAATAGAAAATATTTCGTTGAAGTGAAAAAATAAAGTTGATTATTTTCTAGACATTTGCAGTACAATAACTGATGCTTATGATTCACATTTGAAATGCCCAGATTTAAAATTTAATTTGATCACATTTATAAAATGAATTTGACTTGTTTCGATTTTTCGATTTATCTGGGTTAGTTATGTCCGACTTTAGAAGAGAAAAATATTACCTATCTCCGTCAGCTAAAACGGGTATAAAAATAGCGCCTCCATTCAAATTAGATGGCTTCAGTTCGACAAATCGTCTTTGGAAATTTTCTCCCTCGGATCGTAATATTTTGGGTGTACGATAAATTGCCTCAGACCGATGTCTTTAAATTATTTTCGCCTTATGATCTATGAGCTATAATCTTCCGATTTTTCAGTCTCAGATCAAAGAAATATATTTTTGAATATTTTTGGCCTTAGCTCGACGTCTTTGAATTTGAAGGGTCCCATACCGAATAAGTATAGTCGTTTGATATTTTTCGCCTTAGTTTAGTGAGCATTACACCATTGATTTTTTAGGCCTCAGATCAATAAACTATTATCTTTCGATTTTTCCTCCTCAGAAAAATAAAGTATAGACTTTTGATTTTTCCAACTACCATTTTTAAACTTTAGTGTTCGGTTTTAATTGTCCTCGAATCGATCAAGTACTATTTGTAGTTAGATCAATGAATTATAATATTTGGATTTTTACAGCCTCTTATCAACAATTTGTAGTCTTGGATTTCTTTTGCCTCGTGCTGTGTAACTTCATTCTTTAAATTATTTTGGTCTCAGATCCATCAACTTTCCATTTTTTCTGTATTTGATCTTTGATATTTCTTGGGTGTCAGATTGATGAAGAATGTTTGAATTTAGAATATTACATCTTGCAAGAAATCTGGTTTATTATTCACATAAAATATGATAAGAGAAACTTAATCATATAATGTGCAATCATAAAATATTAATTTGCTACCATATGTCTATCAAGCACCTGCTTAATTTGAAATAACACTTGAGCAAAATACAAAATTGGCATGCAAACAACTCATGTAGTTAAAAATATCTATGTATTTCTTTCAGTACTCCTAAACAAGTACATACATTGCAAATTACACAAATAATGCATAAGATGTCACCATCATTACATAGGGTGGTAGAAATATAGAAAAGCGATCAAAAATAAAGAATTTGACACAAGCCTGAATGTTGTGTCATTAATTTCCTAGATTGTTTTCCTCATTGAAAAATGTTCCCATTGCTATGAAAATGAAACACAAGCCATCTCTGTTGAAAGTTTTACATTTTTTATGACTTCTGGGCTTGGTAAAAATCACCTCTAAATATGGAAAGCTATTGGTACCAACATACTTATATTTTAAACTTTGAAATATTTGAGAGAAACTCACGACTTATCTTGTTTGCATAAATTAAGGTAAACAATAAAAAAAGCAGACATAATGACACATTATTTATTTACAGTTTATTTTAGTCAAAGAATGACTATTCATAAGGAACTCAAAGAAATGATTCTATTAAAATAGTGATTCATTTAATCATATCTTGCTACAATTCAGTCATCTATTTTATGTTATAAGTCCTTAGTCAATTTTACTGATTATCTATGCCTCAATACTTATCTTGGAGTAGATGTTTTACAATAGAGTTGCAGAGTGATAGAGTGTGTATTACATAAGTATAAGAAGAATATATATTATTCCACAACATTCTAGGGATGGACTGGAAACTAGTGACACTGTCACTGTAATTCACATAATTTTTTATCCCATTTCTGAAAATAAATTGTAATAAAATCACCAGTAAAAAAATTAGGTTTTCCTCACAGTAGCTATTCTCCCAATTTTCAAATTCAAACAACATCAAGACTGAGTGCTCCTTCTATTTCAGCCTGTTATATTTTTCAACCTGGACTGTTAGTCTATCCTATCTTACCCCCAGTTTGTATTGTGCTGAACTTTCTTTAGGTTGAGTTGGTTCAATGGTTTACAATTCCAACTTCAAAATTAAACTATGATGGGACATCTAAATCTCAAATTATCTCTATTCTAAATGAATCTTGACAGATCTAAGAAAATACTTCTAAAATTTAAGATTTAATTCTTTAAGACACATCATAATTTCAGTCATAATGAAAGAAACATCAAAATAGTCCATTCAGTAAGACGTTTGAGGATTACTCTCGCAAAAATAGCATGCATATCCAAAAAAAAACAGAGAAAAGCAATAATAAAGCTTGGCTCTATAAAGGACATTGTAAATGGATGGAATGATGATGTTTTGAGGGTGATCATACTTCACTTGGGCCACGTGGGCTTAACCTTGCCTATAGAGAGTTTATCTATCATCTGGGATTTGTGGCAAGTACAAAGGAACCAATGGACGATGAATGGTGACAATAGATGCTCTTATCAAGATTTGTAACTAAGAGAACAAATGACAATGCACATGATAATTCACAGCTTGTCAGTTTCTAATAATGAGACTAGAGAAGGTAATTAATTGTTTTGTGTGGTAAGTTAATATAAATTCACATTAACATACCTTTCTTGTACAATGGATCCAATGGTAATTGAGTTAAAATATTCATGAGAATTTATTTGAGCCTTCAAAATTTTAACAATCAGTTACACTTTTAGACAGCGTGCACAGGTTGAAATAAGGACGAAGATCACTGCTTGTGAGTGATGATTATTTGTAAGTATTTGTATTTAACATGTCCACTACCTCTGTATTTCATCGATATTAACCAATAGGTGCCAATACCTATATCAAAGGGATCAACCCTAGTGTTATGATGCACATGAAGGTTGAAGGCATGCCAAGTAAGTCCAGCTTGAATCATATGTATGTCAGTGGCAGCTAACATGTTAATGTAGGACTTGGTTTATTTCCCTGCCTGTCTGAATCCTGCTGACAGTCCATAATGTCCAGTTTCCTCTTACATATACCAGTAAACTCCTGATAAGAGATATAATAAACAATCAGTTAAGACAGATCACAGGTCCTGATCATCATAGTTTCAATGAGTGTGAATATAAGGCCAGGAGATTTCAAATTATATACTTGGATGTAAGAAGAATATTTTCTCCTCAGATGAAAGGTTGAGAGAAGAATGACTATTTGTCTGATTGATTCAATGCAAGTAATACATATATTTTACCTCATTATCTTTGATTTACTCATATCAATCAATTTTGAGACATTAATATTTGGTTCTGAAGAAAGAGTAACAGAATTACTATTTGGTACAAAGTTGACAGAAGATTAAATCCAATATCCAAAATTGGAATAATTGAATGTTAAAAGGGCAACATGAAATTTCCTTAAAATCATTTTTCCAAAGTTGGAATAATTGAAAGTTAAAAGGGCATCATGAAATTTCCTTAAAATCATTTTTCACTTAATTTACAATAAATCATTGAAATTCTCTTAAAAGCTTCTCTTAAAACCCTTTATCTGTACAATTACTTGTGCTATGACACCTCTTAAAGTGCCTTGGATGGATTATGATGGTTTCTTAAGATGTGGACCTGGTAAGTGGACTAGGACAATCAGTGTACAAAAATTAGCAACATGGAAATTAAGAACAATGTTGAAACCAGGAAATATGATGGAAATTGCTAATGAATTGTTCTAATATGGTTTTGATATGGTATCTCTCCAAGAAGTGAGGTGGATATATAGGATCTGGCAGAATATATACGAAAGTTTTACAGTAGCATATTGAGGTTCTAGCAATAGAACGTGGTT
Organism: Ladona fulva; assembly: GCA_000376725.2. Lineage (NCBI taxonomy): Eukaryota > Metazoa > Arthropoda > Insecta > Odonata > Libellulidae > Ladona > Ladona fulva. Next base: position 91,207 of record KZ308763.1, on the reverse strand, counting down.
ATTTGGAGCATGCCTCATGATCATGATCTAAGTTTTAGGATCTGTGCAACGACTAAATTGTGACTTAGATGAAAATTTAGTGAAAGTAAACTTTAGGGAGCAACTGACTGTCTTGGAGAAAACTAATGGCCATAGAAGACATAAATGGAATACTGAGCAAGCTCCCAAATACAAAAATTTAAGTAGAAAGCTATCATGGAATGTTGAGGAATGGATAGAGCAATATAAGATAGAGTGGAATGTAATCAATATGATTGGAACTTATTTAGTGGAATGCCATTCAATAGTTGAGAAAGTTGAACTTTGTATATTCCACACGCTTTTATTATTTGACCATTTTCAGCCTTTCAGCCATCATTAGGACCTGATGATGTCTGTAAGGCAGAAACTGCTTGAATAACAGAGTTGTGTGAAAAAGAGGATAAAAATGAAACAGGCTCTCTTACAAGCAGCAAATAATAAAATTGGCAAATTTAAATAAAAAAGGAATGCTTGTTGGTATGATAATGAATCTAAATCAGCAAAAGATGAGACAAATAAGAAAAGAAACATATTGTTACAGAGAGAGACTAGATTGACAAGAGAATATTACAGAAAAAAAGTGGAGTAAAATAATATGGTAGACCAAAGGATACCAATGATTGAAAAATGCCAATATTTTTTGAAAGGCTTAATAATGAAGAATAGAAGAGTAATTACTAGTTCAGAATGTAGAGCAGAGATCAATTACCTATAATTGTTATATATTATATATACCTATATTTGGCTTCTTGTAGTCTTATATCAATTGGTAGTAGTATTTGAATTTTTTTCAGTCTCATATTGATAAATTATGATTTTTAGGTTCATTTGGCCTCAGATCAATGGGTTGTAATCATAGAATATTTATGGCATCAGATCAATTAATTATCCTCTTTGGATTCATTCCTCCTTATAACAATAACCCTAAGACTTTATGTATGTATGTATAATTTTTATGGCCTTAGAGTGAGGAATTAAAATCTTTGGTTCAATTCAGCCTCATATTAATGAGATAATTAATTAAAAATTTAGAATTTGAGTAATACTACAGTATTTGAATTTTTAGCCACAGAGTGATGAATTATATCCCTTAGATTCATTCGGTCTCATGTTGATATGCTGTGTTCCTTCAATTAATTAAGCCTTAGAGTGTTAAATCATAGCCATTGGATGTTTTTGGCCTCAGATCAATAAAGAGGAGTCTTTAGATCTTATCCTCCTTAGGTCAATGAACATTAGTGATTTGTTTTTTGTGACCTCATGTGTATGTGCAGTAGTTTTTGATTTTATTCANAACAAAACAAGTTTTATTCAACAGAACTGAACTACAATGCACGTGGTCGGATTGCGACCTCGACTCGTCTTGTATGAAAGGTAGATTGCTTCCGCGGTGACGGTTGAGAGTAGACTGTCCGTGAGGGCAATGGCTGCTGTCCCTCACTCGCCGTCACTTTTTCTGCCCTCTGGTGGTAGCGCCCCTTGGCTAACGAGCATCCAACATGGCCGCTGTCCGCTCTGTTTGGTCGCTACATCTAAGGGCTATATGGCGCGCCCAACATGGCCGCTGGGCGCTCCGAATGGCCACCACATGTTGATTTGTGTGGTAAGTTAATATAAATTCACATTAACATACCTTTCTTGTACAATGGATCCAATGGTAATTGAGTTAAAATATTCATGAGAATTTATTTGAGCCTTCAAAATTTTAACAATCAGTTACACTTTTAGACAGCGTGCACAGGTTGAAATAAGGACGAAGATCACTGCTTGTGAGTGATGATTATTTGTAAGTATTTGTATTTAACATGTCCACTACCTCTGTATTTCATCGATATTAACCAATAGGTGCCAATACCTATATCAAAGGGATCAACCCTAGTGTTATGATGCACATGAAGGTTGAAGGCATGCCAAGTAAGTCCAGCTTGAATCATATGTATGTCAGTGGCAGCTAACATGTTAATGTAGGACTTGGTTTATTTCCCTGCCTGTCTGAATCCTGCTGACAGTCCATAATGTCCAGTTTCCTCTTACATATACCAGTAAACTCCTGATAAGAGATATAATAAACAATCAGTTAAGACAGATCACAGGTCCTGATCATCATAGTTTCAATGAGTGTGAATATAAGGCCAGGAGATTTCAAATTATATACTTGGATGTAAGAAGAATATTTTCTCCTCAGATGAAAGGTTGAGAGAAGAATGACTATTTGTCTGATTGATTCAATGCAAGTAATACATATATTTTACCTCATTATCTTTGATTTACTCATATCAATCAATTTTGAGACATTAATATTTGGTTCTGAAGAAAGAGTAACAGAATTACTACTTGATACAAAGTTGACAGAAGATTAAATCCAATATCCAAAATTGGAATAATTGAATGTTAAAAGGGCAACATGAAATTTCCTTAAAATCATTTTTCCAAAGTTGGAATAATTGAAAGTTAAAAGGGCATCATGAAATTTCCTTAAAATCATTTTTCACTTAATTTACAATAAATCATTGAAATTCTCTTAAAAGCTTCTCTTAAAACCCTTTATCTGTACAATTACTTGTGCTATGACACCTCTTAAAGTGCCTTGGATGGATTATGATGGTTTCTTAAGATGTGGACCTGGTAAGTGGACTAGGACAATCAGTGTACAAAAATTAGCAACATGGAAATTAAGAACAATGTTGAAACCAGGAAATATGATGGAAATTGCTAATGAATTGTTCTAATATGGTTTTGATATGGTAGCTCTCCAAGAAGTGAGGTGGATATATAGGATCTGGCAGAATATATAAGAAAGTTTTACAGTAGTGTATAGTGGTTCTAGCAATAGAACGTGGTTATTTGGAGTGTGCCTCATGATCATGATTTAAGTTTTAGGATCTATGCGATGACCAAATTGTGACTGAGATGAAAACTTAGTGAAAGTAAACTTTAGGGAGCAACTGACTGTCTTGGAGAAAACTAATGGCCATAGAAGACATAAATGGAATACAAAAATGTTGAGAGATCCTGAGCAAGCTCCCAAATACAAAAATTTAAGTAGAAAACTAGCATGGAATGTTGAGGAATGGATAGAGCAATATAAGATAGAGTGGAATGTAATCAATATGATTCGAACTTATTTAGTGGAATGCCATTCAATAATTGAGAAAGTTGATGTTTTGTTATTTGATCTTTGTATATTCCACATGCTTTTATTATTTGACCATTTTCAGCCTTTCAGCCATCATTAGGACCTGATGATGTCTGTAAGGCAGAAACTGCTTGAATAACAGAGTTGTGTGAAAAAGAGGATAAAAATGAAACAGGCTCTCTTACAAGCAGCAAATAATAAAATTGGCAAATTTAAATAAAAAAGGAATGCTTGTTGGTATGATAATGAATCTAAATCAGCAAAAGATGAGACAAATAAGAAAAGAAACATATTGTTACAGAGAGAGACTAGATTGACAAGAGAATATTACAGAAAAAAAGTGGAGTAAAATAATATGGTAGACCAAAGGATACCAATGATTGAAAAATGCCAATATTTTTTGAAAGGCTTAATAATGAAGAATAGAAGAGTAATTACTAGTTCAGAATGTAGAGCAGAGATCAATTACCTATAATTGTTATATATTATATATACCTATATTTGGCTTCTTGTAGTCTTATATCAATTGGTAGTAGTATTTGAATTTTTTTCAGTCTCATATTGATAAATTATGATTTTTAGGTTCATTNAAAGTAGGATTTTGGAAGGTCCTCAAAATAGGGATCTGTTTCGGTGATGACCTCCTCGTTCAACATGAACCATTGTCCGCCGACCCATTTTTTCAAGTTTGGAAATAAAAAGAAGTCACAGGGGGCCAAATCCGGTGGATGTTGTAATAATTTGAACTTTAATTCCATAATTTTGGCCATTAAAACTGCACAGATGTGCACCCATGTATTGTCTTGATGGAAGAGGATCTTTCTCTAAATCTTTGTAATCTAATGCTGGCTGAATTTTAGTGACAATTTGCAAAGTGGCAGTAAATGTAGATCTCTTTTGCCCAATGTCATGCTGAAAGTTAGATAATAGGTATATGCGATTCAAGGAAAGGAAACAAGCTGTTATAAAAAACTTTCTCAAAAATTATCCCAAATTGGTTAACAATGGAGATTGGTCTAAATGATTTCATGTCATAAGTACTACCTTTCCCCTTGCAGGAAAAAATTCCAACTTTATATTTTGTAGATTATCTTAATGACGGTCCTCCATTGTTTAGAAACAACAAAATTTTTCTTGCCTAATGTTGTAATTCCAAGTCCTAAGTAATCAGCCTATTCCAATAAAAATTGGAGTAATCCATGCATATTTAGCAGTAGTATTGTCAAAAGTGCTTCGACAGCTAAAGTCATTTCACACATAAGACCTCTACGGAAGTCGAACTCGGGGCCACTTTTACCGAAGTCGAACGCGTTACCCACTTGGCTATCCGGGAGCCGGTCATCCATGCATATTTATTTGCATAGATCTTCACTGGTAAACCCTACTCTCTTAACCCTCTTAACCCTTTAAATATGGTGACCAATTTTTTACAATGAAAACGAGGACTAAAAAAATTTAAGAAAAAGTACAATGTAAATAAATGAAACATTCTTCGCAATATTTACCAGGAATTTTATTTCAATCAACATATTGTAAATGTTAATGTAATCATATAATTACATTTCAAAATAAAAGAGTAATTATTTATTGTGGTAAATATTGCGAAGAGGTCCACCAGCCTTTATTATTTTTTTTCACCCATTTAAAATGCTCGTATTTTCACAGTATTTGAACCGCGTACGCAGTAAACTTTGCGAATTTAAGATATATATTTAGTTTATAATTTTCTTTGAAACTGAGGAAATGGCACCGATTTTAATTTGGCTACTACCGAATTCTCTCTCCGCCATGATGGATTTGCCTCTAGTTCTATCATTTGCTCACCAGAGAACCCAGCGATCGAGGAGTTGCGTCTCTTGCGATTTCAAAGAAATTTCTCGCGCGAAGGACAAACCAGGAGTAGGCGTTTTCGACGAATATTCGAAACTCCCATACCCCTACAATCTTACGGGCGCGCGGAGTGAAACAGGGATGCTAGGGTGGGACGACACTAAGGCCGTATAATACTTATACAGCTTCGGGGGGCGGCCGTATATAACTTCGGGGGCGGTTTTTTGGTCACATCGGCGTAGGTAAACACCGATTTCTAGGGAAAAGTCGGCATTTTTAGGAACGGAAGGCTGTTCTGGTTACTGTAGGACGATAAAAACATGGGAAAAAACTTTCCGTTATTTTTCTTTTCTTTCACTTTTTCTTTAGATTTTTCGCACTCTTTCTCCTGTTTGTCATTATGGAACTACAGTGTTTATGCTCAATTGTTGCAATAATTGTCAGTACAAAATGCCAACAGCAATGAAAAATAACATCCCACTGACAATATTTGTTAAATTAGTTAGTTTTCGTTTTTTAACTAAAACTGTCTTCATTTCTGTTTAATATTTTGGGCAATCCCTGTTAATTGAGGTCTCTATCACCTTTTTTTTAAATCTGGGGTTTGGGTAGGGTTGGGTTGGGTTGTGTGTCTTCCTTTGGTTTTTTAAACAACTAATTCTTCAATTCTCTATTATATTTTGGCGTGCACATATTATTTTTGGTCTCTATCGTCTTTTTTTTAAATCTAGGGTTTGGGTTGGCTTTGGCTAGGTAGGGTTGGGTTTGGTTTGTCCGGCTTCCTTTGGTTTTTTAAACAACTATCCCTTCAATTCTTATTATATTTTGGCATGTAGATCTTATTTTTGGTCTCTATCGCATTTTAAAATCATCATATGTAGAAACGGAAGCCTCCTGAGCATTGCTCTCAGAGGAGAATTTTGAAAGTTATTAGGGATAAGATGTCAGGATAGGATACCAAATTATTCAGAACTTTATACATATAAAGCATACCAATATACTCTCTACATACTTGAAGGGAAGGCAAGTTACATAGATTTAGCAATGTTTCATAATGACCCATTTCTATTTTTATGTTAAATTTATATGACATACATGAATGGTTATATTTTTATGGAAATGGTTCCAGATAACCAAACTGTATTCAAGTTGGGATCTTACCAGGGAAGTGTACAGTAATTTATAGGAAGTGGTGTTATTGAAGTCCTTGAAAACTCTCCCAATGAAACCCAACATCTTATAGGCTTTGATGGTTGTGAGATATAATTGCAAGTCAAAGATTAGCTTTGAGTCAAACACGAAGTCCGTCAAACTCCCAAGTCAAAAATATGATTTACTCTCTTTAAACTCTTACCTGAAAGGAAATATTCAGAATATATGGGAGTTTTTTATTTAAAATATGTAACATAACAATTCTGGNTATTCCACACGCTTTTATTATTTGACCATTTTCAGCCTTTCAGCCATCATTAGGACCTGATGATGTCTGTAAGGCAGAAACTGCTTGAATAACAGAGTTGTGTGAAAAAGAGGATAAAAATGAAACAGGCTCTCTTACAAGCAGCAAATAATAAAATTGGCAAATTTAAATAAAAAAGGAATGCTTGTTGGTATGATAATGAATCTAAATCAGCAAAAGATGAGACAAATAAGAAAAGATACATATTGTTACAGTTAGAGACTAGACTGACAAGAGAAAATTATAGAAAGAAAGTGGAGCAAAATAATATGGTAGACCAAAGGATACCAACCAAAGATGACTAAAGAACAAAAATGGAAAAGTCATTGGAGAGGAGAATGAGATAATTGAAAAATGCTAATATTTTTTATATTTTTTGAACGGCCTAATAATGAAGAATAAAAGAGTAATTACTAGTTCATAATGTAGAGCAGAGATCAATGACCTATAATCTTGGGCTTATTGTAGTCTTATATCAATTGGTATTTGAATTTTTTTCGGTCTCATATTGATAAATTATGGTTTTTAAGTTCATTTGGCCTCAGATCAATGGGTTGTAATCATAGAATATTTATGGCATCAGATCAATTAATTATCCTCTTTGGATTCATTCCTCCTTATAACAATAACCCTAAGACTTTATGTATGTATGTATAATTTTTATGGCCTTAGAGTGAGGAATTAAAATCTTTGGTTCAATTCAGCCTCATATTAATGAGATAATTAATTAAAAATTTAGAATTTGAGTAATACTACAGTATTTGAATTTTTAGCCACAGAGTGATGAATCCTTTAGATTCATTTGGTCTCATATTGATATGATGTGTTCTTTCAATTAATTCAGCCTTAGAGTAGTAAATTATAGCCATTGGATATTTTTGGCCTCAGATCAATAAAGAGGAGTCTTTAGATCTTATCCTCCTTAGGTCAATGAACATCAGTCATTTGTTTTTTTGTGACATCATGTGTATGTGCAGTAGTTTTTGATTTTGTTCAGCCTCAGAGTAATGAGCATGCATTTGTTGTCAAGCAGAAGAATTCCACTTGCTTATCACAAGTACTCTTACAGTTCACTATGACTAACTTAATTTCTTTGTGATCTTCGCTCTTGAGATGCGGACAAGAATTCGACTCACCAACTCTTCGTGACATCTCATTGTTGAGTTGTTTTTTTACCTTCCTCGCATGCCGTTAATAGCCCAAACTCGTTCCCCTTTAAAAACCTAATATCTTATCTTACAATTGAGAGAGGTGGTGTAATTTCCCTATCATCTAACCTAAAAAAACCCCATTTTCTTTTGACACCCTGTGAGCCACCAGCTCTGCAGCCCTGGCAGTATAATGAACAACACATCCTCCTATGGAAATCAAGAGAGAGAGAGAGCCACCATAAAAATTTTGTCTGTTATCATTTGTTATTGGACATCTCAAGGGAACGGATAAGGTCATATGTAAACCCTTACTTGAAATTCAACGAAGTCGTATGCGTTAATTACTTCATCACTCTGAAATCCTTATTGGAGTGCTCATTTTGAAATTTTATTTCTTTAACCATATTTATCTAATCAAAATAAAGTTTGAAGAGAATATTTGAATACTATCTCTTGAGTAAAACAAATAGTTTCTTTACTTCCATTATACAAGAAGTTGTCATTGATTCTTTACTGCAACTTGTCTCTCTTATGGATGGACATTAAAATGCAAAGCTGGTCACATTGTAAAGCTCTTGATAGGAGTTGTTGTATGTTTTTACTTACATTAAAATTAACTCAACAGTTTATATTATACAATTTTCTATTTAACATGGCAGGCAACTCTCAGTAAGCATGTACAGTAGGTATAGTAGTAGTATTGTTAAAAGTGCTTCAAATGCTTAGTTCATTTTGCACATGAGCCCCCAGCTGGAAGTCCAGGAAAGTTTTCACTGAAGTTGAATGCATTGCCCTATTGGCTACCTGGGAGCCCAATACAGAGAAGGTATGTGGTGCTACCTAACATTATCTGGTCTCAGGATCCTTGGAATAGTGAAGGTCTAAATAATTTTACTCTAATATTAATTGGACTGGCTTATGCAATTAAAACACTGCTTTAAGCAATTTAAACACTGATATAGGTATTTACTATTTTTATATCATTCTGAATGATCTTATCACTGCTTTTACACCAGAAATAACAATCAAAAATAGTAGTTTCCCTAAACGGTTCTTCCTGGAACTGAAAAATCTTATTTCACTTGAAAAAAGGAGTTATCAAAAAATTAAAATAACAGGAGACTCAAGGGTTGCTCAATAAGTCCTTAGAAAAGCCAAGAGAGGCACTCATAGTATCATAAATGGTTTGTTTTTATTAAGCATCATTACTCACTAGATAGCTGCTTAAGTCTCAGTTATATTCATCACATAGTTTCATTTTTATTTTTGATTGAGGCAAAAAAACTTTTGTTTATTTAGAAAAATGGAAAACAGTGAGTTTTGAGCAGTAATTATACACTTACATTTAAAAGGATTAACACAAAAAGAGATCAAAGTTAAGTTGGATGAAGTTCATGACACATCTGCTTCTGTGTTTGCAACTGTTACAATTGGATAAATGAATTTAAACGTGGCTGTACATCCAAAAAAGATAAACATCATTCAGGACATCCAGTGGAAGTGACTACCCCCGAAATGATTGACAAAATCCACAATATGATTTGAGTGATCTACAAATCAAAGTGTGCGAAATAGTTGAGGCAACAGGCATATGGCAAGGTACAGTGTTTTCAATTTTGCATGAAAAATTGTGTGTGATAAAAATCTCGGCAAGACGGTTCTGCATGTGCTCTCAGAGGAGAATTTTGAAAGTTATTAGGGATAAGATGTCAGGATAGGATACCAAATTATTCAGAACTTTATACATATAAAGCATACCAATATACTCTCTACATACTTGAAGGGAAGGCAAGTTACATAGATTTAGCAATGTTTCATAATGACCCATTTCTATTTTTATGTTAAATTTATATGACATACATGAATGGTTATATTTTTATGGAAATGGTTCCAGATAACCAAACTGTATTCAAGTTGGGATCTTACCAGGGAAGTGTACAGTAATTTATAGGAAGTGGTGTTATTGAAGTCCTTGAAAACTCTCCCAATGAAACCCAACATCTTATAGGCTTTGATGGTTGTGAGATATAATTGCAAGTCAAAGATTAGCTTTGAGTCAAACACGAAGTCCGTCAAACTCCCAAGTCAAAAATATGATTTACTCTCTTTAAACTCTTACCTGAAAGGAAATATTCAGAATATATGGGAGTTTTTTATTTAAAATATGTAACATAACAATTCTGGATATTTAACTCCATATTATGTCAAACTAAATATTGGCAAACATTTAAAAGAAAGAATTACAGATAACTCAGGACGAGAAGGAATATTTGGGTAGTGGTTTCAATTAAAGATTTGGAATCAATAAAAGATATAAAAGAATATTTAGATATTGTATCAATAATAAATCCTCTTCAGTTTTTGGAATATATCCTCACCGGAGATTTGAACGGAGTCTTTCCTAATTTGCAAATATTATTGCATGTTTTATTGATGGAGACTGTTGCTGCTAAGATACTCTAAAGCAAGGTAAAGTATTAATTCGTAATGACCATTCACTATGTCAGTATATGGAATATGCATGACTAATTGTAACTGATGTTTAGTGACCAATGTAATTTGGGAAACAAAGCCATAAGAAAATATTTTTTCAAAGTCCTACAAAATAATTTTTACTTGCAAATAAGGACATGTATGGTTTTGGCATATAATTTTAAGTGGGTGGCAAATAAAGCCTGTCCTAGCCTATCTTTGCACCCAGGCAGCAGATAGGCTAGGCATGGTTCTGGTTGTCACATTCCGTCATCCAGGTACATACATTGATGAGGGAATTTTTTGAGAGTTGCAGAGATAATTAACATGTGGCCAAAAATATTTGGTGTTTATGATTATATTGCTTTTTACAGTATTGAGGTACATAAGATAACAATATTTGGAGAGGGATTTGCAACTTTTACATATTTCTGAAAAATATTGATTCATATTATTATGAGGGNAGTAGTTTCCCTAAACGGTTCTTCCTGGAACTGAAAAATCTTATGTCACTTGAAAAAAGGGGTTATCAAAAAATTAAAATAACAGGAGACTCAAGGGTTGCTCAATAAGTCCTTAGAAAAGACAAGAGAGGCACTCATAGTATCATAAATGGTTTGTTTTTATTAAGCATCATTACTCACTAGATAGCTGCTTAAGTCTCAGTTATATTCATCACATAGTTTCATTTTTATTTTCGATTGAGGCAAAAAACTTTCGTTTATTTAGAAAAATGGAAAAAAGTGAGTTTTGAGCAGTAATTATACACTTACATTTAAAAGGCTTAACACAAAAAGAGATCAAAGTTAAGTTGGATGAAGTTCATGACACATCTGCTTCTGTGTTTGCAACTGTTACAATTGGATAAATGAATTTAAACGTGGCTGTACATCCAAAAAAGATAAACATCATTCAGGACATCCAGTGGAAGTGACTACCCCCGAAATGATTGACAAAATCCATGATATGATTTGAGTGATCAACAAATCAAAGTGTGCAAAATAGTTGAGGGAAGAGGCATATGGCAAGGTACAGTGTTTTCAATTTTGCATGAAAAATTGTGTGTGATAAAAATCTCGGCAAGACGGTTCTGCATTGCTCTCAGAGGAGAATTTTGAAAGTTATTAGGGATAAGATGTCAGGATAGGATACCAAATTATTCAGAACTTTATACATATAAAGCATACCAATATACTCTCTACATACTTGAAGGGAAGGCAAGTTATGTAGATTTAGCAATGTTTCATAATGGCCCATTTCTATTTTTATGTTAAATTTATATGACATCATATATGAATCGATATATTTTTTGTGGAAAGGGTTCCAGATAACCAAACTGTATTCAAGTTGGGATCTTACCAGGGAAGTGTACAGTAATTTATAGCAAGTGGTGTTACTGAAGTCTTTGCAAACTCTCCCAATGAAACCTAACTTATAGGCTTTAATGGTTGTGAGATGTATGTACAAGTCAAAGATTAGTTTTGAGTCAAACACCAAGTCAGTCAAACTCCCAAGTCAGTTATATGATTTACTCTCTTTAAACTCTTACCTGAAAGGAAATATTCAGAATATATGGGAGTTTTTGATTTAAAATATGTAACAACAATTCTGGACATTTAGCTCCATAAGATTCTTATTACACTATTCATTAATTTTTTTGAGTGAGTTTTGTAAGAGTTGAACATCATTGACAGATTTGGTATGATTGTATATCTTTAAGTCATTAGCATACATAAGAAATTTGACTGTGCTTATAGGTCTACCAATATCATTTATTAACCGTAAAAAAGCAAAGGACCGAAGTGGGATCCCTGTGGTACGGCTGACCTAAGTAACAAGGAAAGAAGTTGATAAACTATCCTGAAATTTTCCAAATAACGGCCTATTGGACAGGTAGGTTTTTAGCCAATTCAATGTATTACCATGGATGCCATATGCCTTAAGTTTGGTAAATAGGACAATATGATTTACTCAGTCAAAAGCTTTTGAAATATCACAGTAGATTACATGTACCTGATTATGTAGACTTAGTAATCCTTTAATATCACGTTGAAAAAGTAGTAATTTTGATACAGTGGATCTGCTACATCTAAACCCATGCTGTTTATTGATAAGTAAAGGTTCAATAATAGATGACAGGGTAGCCGGAGTAGACTGAATAACCATGGGTCTATAATTTTTCACATCATGCCAGTTACTATTCATTTATATTGTAATGGCAAAAGAAGACTTCAGAGCATCAGGGAAAACCCCACAATTAAATAATAGATTAAGGTTAAAGTTAAAAATAATAAATTAAGGGTTAACTAAGAAGGCAGCACATTTTTTTAAGAGGAGAGGTGAGAGATTATCTGGACCAGGATATTTAGTTGTATCAACAGACTTTAATTTTCTGAGAATTTTTGCTCCTGAGAGTGTAACTGAGAATAGATTTGTATTATAATTATGGCTAACCTCAGGTAAATCACTATGACATCTGTGTATACTTTTGAAAAATAGTTTACAAAGAGATTACAAATATCAGCATAGTTGTCACCAGAGCCGCACCGTCTTATGGGTGCAAGGGGTGCATCGCACCCGGGTGGCGGCATCTAAAGGACAGCAACAGAAATGTAACCAACCGTTATTATTACTGCAATGACCATTATTATTACTTGTTGTTTTCTGTGTGATACACAACTTATCTAGGAAAGATTATGATGTCAAACTAAAGATTGGCACACATTTAAAGGAAAGAATTACGGATAACTCAGGATGAGAAGGAATATTTGTGCAGTGGTTTCAATCGAAGAATTGGAATCAATAAAAGATATTTTGGTATCAATAAGAAATCCTCTTCAGTTTTTGGAATATATCCTCACCAGAGATTTGAATGGAGTTTTTCCTAATTTGCAAATAGTACTGCATGTTTTATTGACGGAGACTGTTGCTGCTAAGATACTCTAAAGCAATGTAAAGTATTAATTCGTAATGGCCATTCACTATTCACTGTGTGGCTTCCTTTGGTTTTTTAAACAACTATTTCTTCAATTCTCTATTATATTTTGGCATGTACATGTTATTTTTGGTCTCTATCGTCTTTTTTTTNAGCTTCGGGGGGCGGCCGTATATAACTTCGGGGGCGGTTTTTTGGTCACATCGGCGTAGGTAAACACCGATTTCTAGGGAAAAGTCGGCATTTTTAGGAACGGAAGGCTGTTCTGGTTACTGTAGGACGATAAAAACATGGGAAAAAACTTTCCGTTATTTTTCTTTTCTTTCACTTTTTCTTTAGATTTTTCGCACTCTTTCTCCTGTTTGTCATTATGGAACTACAGTGTTTATGCTCAATTGTTGCAATAATTGTCAGTACAAAATGCCAACAGCAATGAAAAATAACATCCCACTGACAATATTTGTTAAATTAGTTAGTTTTCGTTTTTTAACTAAAACTGTCTTCATTTCTGTTTAATATTTTGGGCAATCCCTGTTAATTGAGGTCTCTATCACCTTTTTTTTAAATCTGGGGTTTGGGTAGGGTTGGGTTGGGTTGTGTGTCTTCCTTTGGTTTTTTAAACAACTAATTCTTCAATTCTCTATTATATTTTGGCGTGCACATATTATTTTTGGTCTCTATCGTCTTTTTTTTAAATCTAGGGTTTGGGTTGGCTTTGGCTAGGTAGGGTTGGGTTTGGTTTGTCCGGCTTCCTTTGGTTTTTTAAACAACTATCCCTTCAATTCTTATTATATTTTGGCATGTAGATCTTATTTTTGGTCTCTATCGCATTTTAAAATCATCATATGTAGAAACGGAAGCCTCCTGAACTTTAATTCCATAATTTTGGCCATTAAAACTGCACAGATGTGCACCCATGTATTGTCTTGATGGAAGAGGATCTTTCTCTAAATCTTTGTAATCTAATGCTGGCTGAATTTTAGTGACAATTTGCAAAGTGGCAGTAAATGTAGATCTCTTTTGCCCAATGTCATGCTGAAAGTTAGATAATAGGTATATGCGATTCAAGGAAAGGAAACAAGCTGTTATAAAAAACTTTCTCAAAAATTATCCCAAATTGGTTAACAATGGAGATTGGTCTAAATGATTTCATGTCATAAGTACTACCTTTCCCCTTGCAGGAAAAAATTCCAACTTTATATTTTGTAGATTATCTTAATGATGGTCCTCCATTGTTTAGAAACAACAAAATTTTTCTTGCCTAATGTTGTAATTCCAAGTCCTAAGTAATCAGCCTATTCCAATAAAAATTGGAGTAATCCATGCATATTTAGCAGTAGTATTGTCAAAAGTGCTTCGACAGCTAAAGTCATTTCACACATAAGACCTCTACGGAAGTCGAACTCGGGGCCACTTTTACCGAAGTCGAACGCGTTACCCACTTGGCTATCCGGGAGCCGGTCATCCATGCATATTTATTTGCATAGATCTTCACTGGTAAACCCTACTCTCTTAACCCTCTTAACCCTTTAAATATGGTGACCAATTTTTTACAATGAAAACGAGGACTAAAAAAATTTAAGAAAAAGTACAATGTAAATAAATGAAACATTCTTCGCAATATTTACCAGGAATTTTATTTCAATCAACATATTGTAAATGTTAATGTAATCATATAATTACATTTCAAAATAAAAGAGTAATTATTTATTGTGGTAAATATTGCGAAGAGGTCCACCAGCCTTTATTATTTTTTTTCACCCATTTAAAATGCTCGTATTTTCACAGTATTTGAACCGCGTACGCAGTAAACTTTGCGAATTTAAGATATATATTTAGTTTATAATTTTCTTTGAAACTGAGGAAATGGCACCGATTTTAATTTGGCTACTACCGAATTCTCTCTCCGCCATGATGGATTTGCCTCTAGTTCTATCATTTGCTCACCAGAGAACCCAGCGATCGAGGAGTTGCGTCTCTTGCGATTTCAAAGAAATTTCTCGCGCGAAGGACAAACCAGGAGTAGGCGTTTTCGACGAATATTCGAAACTCCCATACCCCTACAATCTTACGGGCGCGCGGAGTGAAACAGGGATGCTAGGGTGGGACGACACTAAGGCCGTATAATACTTATACAGCTTCGGGGGGCGGCCGTATATAACTTCGGGGGCGGTTTTTTGGTCACATCGGCGTAGGTAAACACCGATTTCTAGGGAAAAGTCGGCATTTTTAGGAACGGAAGGCTGTTCTGGTTACTGTAGGACGATAAAAACATGGGAAAAAACTTTCCGTTATTTTTCTTTTCTTTCACTTTTTCTTTAGATTTTTCGCACTCTTTCTCCTGTTTGTCATTATGGAACTACAGTGTTTATGCTCAATTGTTGCAATAATTGTCAGTACAAAATGCCAACAGCAATGAAAAATAACATCCCACTGACAATATTTGTTAAATTAGTTAGTTTTCGTTTTTTAACTAAAACTGTCTTCATTTCTGTTTAATATTTTGGGCAATCCCTGTTAATTGAGGTCTCTATCACCTTTTTTTTAAATCTGGGGTTTGGGTAGGGTTGGGTTGGGTTGTGTGTCTTCCTTTGGTTTTTTAAACAACTAATTCTTCAATTCTCTATTATATTTTGGCGTGCACATATTATTTTTGGTCTCTATCGTCTTTTTTTTAAATCTAGGGTTTGGGTTGGCTTTGGCTAGGTAGGGTTGGGTTTGGTTTGTCCGGCTTCCTTTGGTTTTTTAAACAACTATCCCTTCAATTCTTATTATATTTTGGCATGTAGATCTTATTTTTGGTCTCTATCGCATTTTAAAATCATCATATGTAGAAACGGAAGCCTCCTGAACTTTAATTCCATAATTTTGGCCATTAAAACTGCACAGATGTGCACCCATGTATTGTCTTGATGGAAGAGGATCTTTCTCTAAATCTTTGTAATCTAATGCTG
>KZ308763.1:43580-54621 GCA_000376725.2 Ladona fulva | reverse complement strand
TAGTGGTTATTTTATGTCGCGAAATATGAAGTGGCGGAAGGGGGCTCTCTCCATGACTACAAGTAATAAAAATATCTTTTAAAATATTATAATTAAGATACGGGTCATTAGTATTTCTTTATCGAAACACAATATCTATGACAATTAATAAAAAGTAGACGTAGACAATGTGCTGCACCATGTCCGAGAACTGCCTTAGGTTAAGCTTAAGCTTAGCTGACAGGAAACTTATTTGGAATATCCCTCTTTTACTGACAGTATCTTCACCCCCCATGGAAAATATCGTCTAAAATATTTTGTGGATTAATTCAAGTTAACATATTTACCAATAAAGTATGTAATCACTACAGTTTTACGCTTCTTAGCATATCGTCAGTCAAGTAGTTGCTCAAGATTCGGAGCGCAATTGCTAAAACTTATAATTTTTTAATTGGAATAAGGCAGAAATTGTGCTGAATGCTGAGTTGCATCATACAAATCAAATAGAATGGAGGTAATCTTTTAATGTCAACTAAACGAAAAGACAATCTAATCCACAATGAACCTTATAATATTAATAATACGCCAGCGCAGCACACACAAAAAAAGCAAGAGTAATGCAAGATTAATAATTCTCCGCGAACGAACAACAAAACTGCGTAACTGACATAATAATGGTTTAGTGATGATAATATTAGAAAGTAATATCTACTTACCAAGGTAATAAGATCCTCCTTGTGGAAAAGAGATATCTTGACGGCAGAAAACAGTTTCTTTTTTTCTAAATTAGCGAAAATTCAACAGGCAAGTGATGAAAATGTATGACGATTGCGTTGATCTTAAAATTCTGTCGGACTTTACCGGGTTTCTAATCCGTAGCGATTTAAAAATTCAAACGTTAACGGTTTTTGAAGGAAATATGTACTAGCATGTCCGCTCCAGATGAATTCTTCAAGCAGTCTGGGGTCCGTTTTATTAACAAAACCAAACGGTGTGCGCACTGGGAATGCGCAATGGTGCCTGCTGTTTAATTTTCCCTCCACCCCCCTTTCGTAATTATTAACGTAATTATAAAATGATTTTATATTTACATTTCATTTACCAGAAATATATTTTAATTTAAATTTGAGACATATTTAAAAGTAATAATAATTAAGATGGCATTGATTCCTTTTCGTGTATATTTCGTGATATCCCATACGTTAGCTATGACTCATTTTCCAATAATAGTTTGCGAAGTATTAGAATGTAATAATTAAATATTTGGAATACAATATAAGGTACAAGAAATGTTCATTGATTATTATGTGTGTCATATTGAAGTAAATTTCTAATCTTAGTGACCCTTAAGCATAAGAAGGAGACTTTGGATTTGCTTATTCAAATGTAACCTTTTATTGTTGGCAACATTTTTATAGATTTATACATTATCAATAAAAACCAAATTTTCGAAGATCGCAGGTAACTGATATTTTAAATGATATATATCAATATGTTTTACATATTTAATCTCATATTTAATTAAATAGTTGGATTGCAGTGTAAGGGACAAGAAAACGTAAGACAAGAAATGTATTGATTATTGCATGCAAGAGTGGAATGAAGTTTTCACTTAGTAAGAATGCTATGTCAAAAAAGGAAACGTACATGCAGAACAATGCCTCCGTGAAAAAACCTTCTGCAGCATTTAATAAGAAGTGGCCAAAATGAATTGAACATCATTTTGTATCACTTCAGTAGTGTAATTTCTATCCTGGCTATGAGCAAGACTGAGAAATAATTGAAAGGAAGATTTCCAAAGAAAAACTCGTGGATGTAAACATGGTATCATAAAAACTTTAATTAATGAAAATACTATGAAAAGTAGCCTTACTAGATTATAATGCAAATGGTATGTTGGAAAATTATGGTCCTCAAATCACATCTCGATCAATGGAATATTTGTTTTGTGAAAAACTGTAAAGTATAATTTTTCTATCAAGTTTGACTTAGTCCTGTTCATAGCCGTCAGTAATGAAGAACCAATGAGAAATTATCGATGCATGATATTGTCCCTTTTTTATGCAATGAAAAGTGTTAATTATAGGGTTTTTGTTCTGCAATTACAATTACGTTTACACTTAAGGCGTTTCGCCGTGAAGAAAGTACCTCACTTCACTTCTTACCTAGTTAGCCTCAATCACTGTATAAATCTTGGTAGCCAATGGTGGCATTGATGATCATGCCAACCTTCGGACTTTACAGAGAGACCTAAGTAATGAAAGAAAAACGTAATAAATAATGTATATTCAAGTAAGATGAAATGTAAGTGAAGATGTGGACTAGGAGAATTCTGAGATCAATATTCCTTTTCCTCTACTGTTAAACACCGCTTGAAATACCCTAATCAAAATTTCAAAGTTTAATTTAGACTTACAAATAACTTCAATGCTTCGCCAGAGTATTTATTTCAGCCTACTGTAACTCTAAACATTAAAAATTCAGCTATTAGGACGTGTGAAGTGTAGTCTTTGAACTCAGTTTGAACTTAAGTGTAAATAAAATCAAACTACGCGATTATTTGCCTTTTAACAGATTAAGTAAATTCAGGAATATATCGTTCAATTACAGGAATCCTACTTACCTTCATATCACAATTGCAAAATCATTCTACCGCTGGAGGAATCCCTGGTAGCTTAGGAACTCTTGAGTTTAGTATGTGAAATTTCGTAGACAGACAATAAGTATCTACTTAATGCCTTTAATGGTAATCCAGGACTCAAAAAGATATTGAAATGAAAATCCGTGGCACTCACTGATGAAATTTTCACACTTTTTGGAAGAGACAATTTGTGATAAGAGAGTGTCTGGTATAAGTGAACTTCTTTTTCACGTGGATTTTCACTGACAATCATACGTAACACACGCCAGACACAAACAATTCCATACTTATTTCAAAGAAAAACACTAAACTTTTTATGCTTTTGAAATAAGCACTTTACAGTTTAAGTTCACACCTCAGGGCGTATGATACGATATTTACGAGACTAATTCTTCACTTTACCGCGAATTTCCAAAGCAAAGAATTCTGGTACACAAATTTCTGAATAACGAAACCTCTTTTCCTCAACCCGTTACTTCCGTAGTTCTCAGTTTTCCACCCGTAATGGCTGTTTATGTGGCACGTGGTCAACTCCCATTATGTTTCTTGTGAATGTGAAAAGCTACGACAAGTGGAACGGAATTTTTCAGCATTACATTCAGTGCTGTTTTTCGGTTTGTTCAGTGCTGTTTTACATTCAGTGATATCTTTAAAAAGTGTGTTGCTGAGGAAAACAAAGGAAATTTCTCTCCCTCCGTCATGTTCTACACATACGAGAGTAGCAAAGGAGTCGGAGAAGTGCTTTTAGAGGTACATTTTTGGAGGCAATTAAAAAAGGAATACGTTTGTGTGACAATTTACGTATGTATTATAAAAATATAAGGGGAAGTAGATAGAATAAGTGTATTTGTACGTGATATCCTGAGTTTACTCAACGAATAAACATGGGAAACCCACGTTGGCCTTAAGAGTGGTTTCATTCCAATGGTACTTGAAAAATAAGTTGAAAAACTTGTGTTTCGTGTAAGCAGCTTTATGCAGTGGGCATGATAGATAGATATTTAATTCCGGGGCGAATGAGTTAACATATAAATGATTTGTGTCTCTTCTGTATCCATCATTCTTGACCTCTTAGGCTTTATCTCATTGCATTATTACTGTTTCATTCACCTTCCGTAATTTAAGCTAAAAGGGCAGAGAATGTTTTCTTCGAGTAGGGCGTTTCGCTATTGCATCATTATCATGATTATAATATATAACGGTTGATATATTTGCCGTAACGTTCTAGGATAAGCAGAATTAAAAATAGCGCTATCTTCCATTCTAACATGTCCTTACGTATTAAGCCGAACAGATCTCCGTAGAAGATATTTTTTATTCCTGATAACGAACTAACATTCCCTGCTGAGAAGCCTAACTTTAAAAATTAGCATATAAACATTGCCGACTCTACGTTTCAAATCTGTTACCAAATTTAGATGTTTAGGACAATTGTTTCTAAAGCCTTCATATAAAATAAATCTTCATTATAAAGCCTTGATTTACAAATTGACATAATACATTTACGTTTAACATTAAATATATAAGACATGTTATCAATTTAAATATGTTACATACGATCATCGATATTTCGGTTATTGATTAATCATATTTAAATCTTCGATAATGAAGCCAACATTAGAAAGTTATATTTAAATGCGCAAATCCAAAGTCTTATGTTTAAAGGTCACTGATATTAAAAATTTACTTCAATATGACACATATAATAATGTTTTATTGCGCCTTATATTGTATTCTAAATATATAATTATTACATTTTTATATTTCGCAAACTATTATTGAAATATGAGTCATAGCTAACGTCTACAATATCACGAATTATACACGGAGAGGAATCAATGCCATCTTAATCATTATTACTTTTAAATATGTCTCAAATTTAAATTAAAATATATTTCTGGTAAATGAAATGTAAATATAAAATCATTTTATAATTACGTTAATAATTACGAAAGGGGGGTGGAGGGAAAATTAAACAGCAGGCACCATTGCGCATTCCCAGTGCGCACACCGTTTGGTTTTGTTAATAAAACGGACCCCAGACTGCTTGAAGAATTCATCTGGAGCGGACATGCTAGTACATATTTCCTTCAAAAACCGTTAACGTTTGAATTTTTAAATCGCTACGGATTAGAAACCCGGTAAAGTCCGACAGAATTTTAAGATCAACGCAATCGTCATACATTTTCATCACTTGCCTGTTGAATTTTCGCTAATTTAGAAAAAAAGAAACTGTTTTCTGCCGTCAAGATATCTCTTTTCCACAAGGAGGATCTTATTACCTTGGTAAGTAGATATTACTTTCTAATATTATCATCACTAAACCATTATTATGTCAGTTACGCAGTTTTGTTGTTCGTTCGCGAAGAATTATTAACATAGCATTGTTCTCGCTTGAATTGACGAATGATATGCTAAGAAGTGTAAAACTTTAGTGATTACATACTTTATTGGTAAATATGTTAACTTGGATTAATCCACAAAATATTTTAGACGACATTTTCGATGGCGGGTGAAGGTACTGTCAGTAAGAGAGCGATATTCCAAATAAGTTTCCTGTCAGCTAACCATGATGTCATATCGTTCTTTTTTCATAAAAAATTTTTGCATTAAGCATCTAAGTATAAATCGATTTTTAAATGTGATTGAAGTTCGAAACTGAGGTATTAAAGGTAAACCGAAAAACCGTTATTCTTTCCAGTGAAAGGTTTGCGAACCGATATTTTGAAATTATCTTGTTTGAAACTACCTCGTCAGTAATAATATGCAACTGCAACTCGTTACTAACTGATAGTATGTTTCATTTGAATGTTAGCCTAAATTAGAAAAGTTCTTATATTTTGTACGAAATAAACATACTTTCAGAATGTTATCTTTCCAAATTTTCGACGCGAATAAAAAAAAAGATTAGAACGGTTTCGATGTCGCGGAAGGGGCGGAAACTATATTTGGTAAATTCTTTAAGTCGGAGTGAAAACAATTTCGGAAAATATTGTGTGTCTAAGCCCTGATTGCAAATAGATTTAGATTTATAAGCCGCGAGTCGCTAGAGGCGAATGGCAGGGTGTGAATTTGAATTGATAGAATAGGTTGTAGAATCGTTCATGTATTGAATTATATTTATTCCATTGTTGTTTTTCATACTGGTTGAGAGTAGTTTAATTGATTTAAAAAATCATGTCATATTTCTGGGATTTTTAATAGATATTGTAAACGGTACGGGTAACGGAAATTACTGTTTGTATTTCTTGCAACCGCTCGCTCTCATGCGTGACCGAACTCTTGTGTATATATCACTGATAAAATTATTAAATCTTGTTTTCCAGAATTTCCAGAGTTAATTCACTCCCGTTTCGGTTGTTTAGGAACCTGTGGGTTTCTCGCTTGTGATAGTGAAAGTGCTGGACATGACAGGAGGGACATTGCAGATGAAGACTTTGCGGAGACCCATCCTAGGTTAGTTGAGTGATTATTTGTACAATCCATGCTTTTCCACCGAGACATTAAAATGATTTTTTTTCCGGAATAATTTCTTAGATCTTGATTGAACCAAGGATGAATTGTTACTCTAAAATGTTACAACCCGTGATCGCAAACCTAAACGTATTTTATCCACAATGGAAGTGTATGGACGCTGAATCGAAGTTTAACTAAGAAATATTCCCCTCAATTTCGTTTACATCCGCTGCCATATTGTTTAATATTTGGAATTCCATTAATTCATCGGGAACCCATATATATTTTATGACATTGAGGCGTGAAACACTCAACTCCCGGGT
This sequence comes from Ladona fulva, assembly GCA_000376725.2. Lineage (NCBI taxonomy): Eukaryota > Metazoa > Arthropoda > Insecta > Odonata > Libellulidae > Ladona > Ladona fulva. Next base: position 48,222 of record KZ308763.1, on the reverse strand, counting down.
TCGGTTTAGCTTCTACATTTGCGCTGGTTACAATATCTTAAAAAGAGACTAATAATATTTATCAGTTCTCGCCATGTTCTCGCGAAATCTCTTTTACTTCTTGCTTCGAAAATTTCGTTCGCAGAGACGGTGGCAACAACGTCCCGTATTTTATCATTTAAATCAATCCTTAAAAATATTCAAAAATCCATGCCAGATTTTGGATTTTCTGTCTTGAAGTGATTCCTAATCCCGGGTTTTGATAATTAGTGATACATTAAGTCGTTCAAAATATTCAAAACCACCATTAATAAAACTTCAGGTAAATCCTAAGCGACCTTTGGTCTTATTTCGTACTTACACGGGAGAGGGAGATAAAAGTTATATTGTGTTGATAACGTGCACCTATTTGGTTCATCAACAGTAGAAATATAATTTTTCAGATATAAAGTTATAAAAGATGCTATCGAGCGATAAATGAACGCTATCTACACAAGTAGATGTTTTATTTTGCATTATTAATTCGAAAACCTATACAATAAATACTATCTGGGTAAACATTCATATTATTAGTATCATTTACACAATTGGGACGACGTACATTGGACGCAAAGTAATTTCTTTTTGCTTCCCGTATGGATTATGTGCTAAAAATTATCTGGAAATATATCCTATAGCCTCTTACTCAGTTTGTCTTTTGTTACATTAAAATGACTCCATGGATTTCGATTATATACCAGTTAGGATTTCAAATGCCGCAACACTTTCACTGGTGTGACCGTTGGCATCTTCGGGTCGATGTATTTTCCCTTTCGTTTCTTACGTAATTACCCTGGTACTTTCTTCAAAATACTCTTCTTTATTTTTCGAAACTGAACCCTCTGTTTATTTTCAAGTAGATGTTTCTTTAACAGATAAGGATAGTGTTCATGGATAGTTAGGAAATTTCTCAAGGCCAATTGATATTCTATTTAGGTATTGGTCGATATTACCGTAAACATGGGGTTAAATTGGTAGCAGATACTGCAAAACTCTTTCATAATAGTCACCTGTTTAACGGTATCCCGCAAAAGCAAGGTTATTTCCCTTGGTGATGCTTATGGCCACAGATGTTGATTATCCATCTTGTAACGACTACGAATGATTCGGGTTCCCTGCTGCATCTAGCCGAGTATTCTTTGTGACTTCGGACAATTATTACCTCATTCATAGTTAATTACTTGCCAGTTCTGTCACTTANCTAGCCGAGTATTCTTTGTGACTTCGGACAATTATTACCTCATTCATAGTTAATTGTTTGCCAGTTCTGTCACTTAACCGCCCCTTCTACCTTCGCAAGTTTTTCTCGTACTTGGTGCAGCACTTTGTCTACGTCTACATTTTATTAATTGTCATAGATATCGTGTTTGGATAAAGAAATACTAATCAGCCGTATCTTGATTATAATATTTTTAAAGATACTTTTTATTACTTGTAGTCCTGGATAGAGCCCCCATCCACCACTTTATATTTCACGACATAAAATAACAACTAATTTTTTCGTGATGTATCGGACACCAATTGCTCGACATATCGAGTTACGTAACCTTTTCTCTCCTTTCTTTCCCTACCTGTGTAAAATATTCTTCTGGTAAAGGAAGAGATAATCACTACCGCAGATACCGTGATAGCGTATCCAACTCTACATCTCGCATATTCTCGAATCAAAGACGCACCCAAGTTTTAGATATCATGTATTTATCCGTATCCGTATTTAGTTCGAGCATTTTATATGGTTTTTCTTAAAGTAAGATGAAAGTGAAATTATTAAATCTCAAAAATGACACAATAAGTGCGATTAAAGTGCAAAGAAATTAATTTAAATTCAACATATCATTTTTAAGTAATTTTTTAAGCCTAAATTTGTCTCTTTTTGTTGCGACGTAAGACTAACTTTATTATAATTCAAGGTTGAAAGCCCCACGAAAACTATTGTCATCCCTGAGAAGGCTCGGATTCGAGGTTAGGGTCCAATAATACTTTCCAAATAAAATATTGTAAAGTTCGCTTTCGTGTTTTCAGACTTAGTTTTTTCAGGAAGATTAAATTAGAAGTTTTACCCTACTAAATCGAGACGAGGGTCAATAGAAAGGAAATTGATTATGATTCTAATTTTAGTCGTAATAGATACATACTAAAGATTCAAAAGATACTAAAATTCAAAGAAATTTCAACCCTTCCCAAAGAAATAAATTAGCTTTCCCTCAATCGTTTGGGAATTGTATGTAAATTAGTCCTAGAAACATTATCATCTGTATATCATAGCTATAAAATATATTCTTGTCCCTCATTATAAAATTCCATTATTGTACCAATGTTTGCAAATATGCTGGGAGTCACCTATTTATTCATTACAGAATGTCAAAGTAGGGTATAACCAATGGCATTGTTTGCCAAGGATCTAGGTCGATTAAGTTAGGAGATGCAAATTAATGATGAAGTTTGGTTTATGGTAGTCAGGTTTTATATACATATTTTTACATAGATATTTAGGAAAATATAAGTTCTCTCTTAGAAATGTAGCAATTGTTTTCATTTAGCAGGGGGAATATAGAATTATTTTGGGTGGTATGTTCCTAATTTTTAAAGATTATCCTGCAACTGAATATCTTGGAATTCCTTGCCTTAGATGTAAAAGCAATACTTCATATTGGAACAATGCAACAGCTTGAAGGTATAGGATAAAGAATTTCCTATTAGCTCCTTAGCTGTCAGTTAAAAGATGACATTTTTGATTTAAAATAATAATGGGAATCATTTCATTGGTCTGAAATTCTCCCTACAACGGCCATAGTACTTCTGTATCAAGTAGCTGCAAGCCATCCTGAGTATAACATGTTTATTCTTTTATAATTCTCGTGAATTATTTGGCATGAATGTGGAGAGCATAATCCAATAGAGCATAATCCAATAGAGTCAATATAATGCTAGAGTTGAAAATCTTTAATCAAATTTAATAATATCATCATATCACAGAGACGAAAAGATCATTATAGATCCTCCTGAATATTATAGTCATTCACAGTAAAGAATTAGGTGTTAGAGATCACAAATTTTCTGTCCGATCCCCTTTAATGCAACATTTCACTAGAAAGGAAAATATATATCCATATCTTCAAGCTGTGCTAGGGAAACTCTAAGTAGCATAACTACAGTTTCAATAATATTCCAGTCCACAACCTCTAGTGGAATTTCTTTCTTCACGTTCTTACCTTCTAATACATTCTCAAGCCGTCAAGCATAAGTTCTATAGATTGCCTTCCAACCTAGACTAGTATTGGAAGCTTTTAGCCAAATATCGAGTGGTGTGTCATCTATATATTTAGGCATAAAAATATAGGGTTTGTATTTCCTTAATAGTGCCAGATAATTTTGAGTTTTGTTGCTTTGCAAATAGATAATTTCAATTTCTCGATTTTCTCACATTAGCCTAGCAGTCCAATGCTATGGTGATAATTGTAGTAATAATTCTCTAAAGGACCAATATTCATTGAGTGAAAAGAAATTAGGTGATATCTTAGTTATGGGAAAGGAAATAAAAATAACTACTTCCTTGTAGAACGAGTAGTCAAATATATGAGTGACTATAAACTTGATTTGCATAGTAATTTATTGGCTGATTAACTTTGTAAATAGTCTTATTGTATTTAGGTTATACAGAACATATAAATACCTATAAATTATTATTTATTTTCTGAGAATAGCAATCTCAGTTGCAACCATGTAATTGAGAATATTATGGGATTTTCAACTTAACAGTCATAGGTTGTCTTGACCCTAGTAACCTTTAATTTAAGAATTTCAATATTCCCATATCTCATCTTCCATCAATGGAATATTAAAAGCTCTTTCCTCTGAAATGAGTTACTGGTCCGGAGTTGCTTTCTAATTCGATTAAATAAAAATAAATTCCATTGGCGATTTTCATTTTTGTTTGCAAGAATTAACTAAGTTCATAGGGCTAATGCTTAGAGTTGGTTTTTGAGGAAGAAAACATCATGTAAATTTGGTATTGCTTTAGATCCGTCTGTGCATACACTGGGCTGATTATTTTTGGGTAATTGGGCTTTCTAATTCTTTGAAGACTTCATTCCTATTTAGGTTGTAGCTAACCTTTCAGTTATTTACAAAATGGCAATCATGAATGAGAAGTGAATTGATACTCATAAAGAGTGAAGTTTTCTGATGATGAACTGGGATTATGTTTTTCCATCTAAATATTTAACAGCATTTTACCACTCAATACAAACACAAGTAAGACTTTTTACTTCTGTATCTTATTATGGGCTAAGAAATATAGACTAATTAAAATTTAAGTTTATAACTCTATCCTTTAGCTTGCAGTAGGTTTAAATTGGTGAAAATGTTTTTCAAAGAAGAGATTGGTGTAACTGTATCCAAGTTAGAATTCCTTGACCTGATGTTATGTCACAATAGTTTGAATTTTGCTATACAAGTTTATTTAATTCTTGCAGATAAGAATCTCAGAGAAAAATAATGGATATAATTCGCTAAACTTGATTTAAATACATATAATTTGAAAAGAAATCTATAAACTCCCTACGAGTTTTTAAGTCGGGCCTATTAGAATTATTTAATTTCTGCTTTAACTTTTAATTAATTG
>KZ308763.1:31034-42867 GCA_000376725.2 Ladona fulva | reverse complement strand
TATTACAAATATGTTTCTTAAAGTAAAGAAATATTAAAAATCTTACCCAAGATAACCAGAAATTTACAACCCCAATCTTTCTTTTATAAAAGCCACATTTGTAATCTTGTTTTCTGTGTATAATTATAATTTATTACAGTATTAATTAACTCAGTAGAGTGAGATTTATCCTACCTCAAGCCAGGAGCATAGTAGAAGATCTATTGACAACTTACCAATCTCCCAGATCCTATGTATTCTCATTAGTGGTTGGTTGCCTTTCCAAACCAATTCCTTACCTATTCAATCCTATTACTGACTTTACTACATTGCGGAAGAAGGAAATGCGCAAAGTCTAAGTTTCTAGTTTAAATAAATTATCACTGTCCATCTGTATAAATGTAATCCAAGTAACAATAACTATTCAGCAATAAAATATATTTTTTCATATCTCCATACAGATTTCGATGGACATACCCAGAGCTAAAAAGGTGGAATTCAAAGGAAATCCTGAAAAATAGTGCGTTAAGTAAGTAGTTAATCATTCATTATAATTATTATATAATAAAGAGGTAAACTGTATGACGACTTACAATTTATAGAAATACTTCATTGAAAAGATTTAATATATACTTGCGTCTCTCGCGTTGCATCTCGTGCTAATCGCCTTGCGTCTCGTGTCTTACATTTACCGTTGCTCTTTCCGCTTATTGCGTCTTGCGTATTGCATCAACCATCAAGTGTGTAGAGTCTCGCGTCTTTAATTTCGCGATTAGCAAGTAGTTCGTCACGCCTAGAGTCGCATTCACCGACATTCGTCAATCGTGTCGCAATTAGCATCCCGAGTTTATAATCTAGGGTCTAACGTCCTGCGGCTCGCAACTAGCGCCTCGTGGCTAGTGTCTATAGTATACCATTTACAATATGTCATTTATTGTTTGGCATGTATACTAATGCACGTACTGGCTCACGTCTAGCGTCTTGCCACAAGCTTCTTAAGTCGATCACCTAGACGCAACAGGTCCGCAAACGAGTCGCATCTGGTATATTTTGTGTAACGTAACGCGTATCGAGTTTAACGTCTAACAATTTACATCTCGCTTGTAGCATATAGCGTATTATATTTCTCTCCTATCGTTTTAACTACCGTCCATGTCCTAGCGCATTAGGACTAGCGTCTGGATTCCATCGCCTCACGTCTAGCTTCTAGCGTTTATCGTTTATTATATCGCGTCTATTACGCCAGATGCTAGAAGGCGTTAGGCTAATCGTCTCGCGTCTTTACGTCTCAACTTTACTTTTTATCAAGCGTCCAGGGCCTACTGCGTTAGCTCTACCGTCGTGTATTTTTATTCTCCGGTGTTGTGTCATACGTCAAGCATCTCACGTCTGGTGTCTGACGCATAAAGTGTTGCGACTACCTTCTGGCGCTTTCCATCTCTCGGGTACCGTCTCGCGTTAAGCGCCTTGCGTCTCGTGTCTTACGCTTACCGTTGCTCTTTCCGCTTATCAAGACTAGCATATGGCTTTAAACATCTAAAGTGTAGAGTCTCGCGTCTATTATTTTGCGAATAGCATGTAGTACCTCGCGTCTAGTGTCGCAATCACCGACATAGGTCTCTCGAGTTTATCATCTAGGGTCTATCGTCCTGCGGCTCACAACTAGCGCTTCTTGGCTAGCGTCTGCGGAACACCGTATAGTATATTTTATTGATCGATTGACATGAATACTCTTNCCATATACGAGTATATGAGATCGTAGTACGTATATCGTACTTGCTGCATATTTCAGATAGGGCCTGAATTATGGGGCTTGATGATTTTTGTGCATTAGTTAGAAGTGTGAACGATGGAAGATTGTAATTTCAATATAACTGAGAAAAGTTACGTAATACGAAATTAGTCATTCATGATTAATATTAGCGCAGTATATATTATTCATAATTGAATTCCCTACTTCTATCTCTAATTTACGATTAACTAAAGGAGGTCGAATGGAAAATTGTGCCCCTCCGTTTTGATACACGATATGTTTCAATCTAAAATAATTTATTCCTTCTCAATGCATTACACAGAAAGTTTATGGCAACAATATTCTGTGGATGTGGAAAATGAGAGAAATTCAACTATTTCTTCATTATCAGGAGATTAGGAAGAGTTATATGCATTTATCTAACACTGAACTAAATGAAAACAAAATTTATAGATAGCTGGCGTTGAAAAAGGAATTCAACGAGTGAATTGAATAAAAAAGAAGAATGCATTAACAATGTGTCTGAAATCTGATAGACTCTACATGCTAGTTCCCATTATTGACAACAGGATTTCCACTTTAACGCGATTGGTATCTATTCCAGGGAAAATATGCATGAGTTACATCCAATGCGAAAGAAATGTAAGCAACGAATGCGGAATCGCACACGCAAAATATTCTGGCTTCCAGATTATTCGGCCGGTTATTAACCGCATCGGAAATTCCCCGCCAGTTTATCAAATGTTTCCCGCGGACTCGGATATCTCTATCATTTTTTATTTATAGTTATGGTATGCAATACTGCAGCAAAATCATCGCAGATGAAAAATTCAACATTGTGGTTCAATTCAAGGTGGTTCAGAGGAAATATGTTCATTGCACTGACTACATTAACAACATCAATAGAGAAAAATGTGATAAACCATTTTTCACTTCGAATGGTAGAAAATTAAATTAAATCCCGTCCGTAAAGTAAAAATGTTTCATAAACCGCTGAATTTGCACTGGTTAATTAACGATAATAATTTACTTCCTATAATAGAAAATAAACTTTCAACATATATTCGGTCAAAGAAGATTCGGAGAGAAGCGGTCAAAATATTGAATTATCTCCCTTAAAAAGGATGGTATTTATTTATTTATTTAAGAATTACCCGTCGCGATTAGGTCGTGGGACCCGGTGGCAACGGTTTAAAGCAACAGTAAGAATAATGAAAAAACCATTCTTTTTCTTTTTACGTGATAATCCTAGCGACTCGTGTCTTCCGTGGATCGCCTAGCGTTTGGCGTCTATCGTTTCGCATTCAGCGTTTAGCCTCTCGCATTTAGTGTAATGCGTCCATCGCTTCGTGCGTAGCGTCTAGCATCTTTCATTCGCCGCTCGCGCCTAATGTCTTTTATCTTTTTAACTATCGTCTATCGTAGCGCATGGCGGCTAGTGTCTCGAAATTCCTAATGAGACTTTTTTGAAATTTTTAATTAAATGGAGATCTATGTTCGATTATCGGTAATAGTAGGTTTAATTATAGGCTTTCGGGGCCCGATATGCAGAGTACACCACACACTCCAGAGCCCGGCTAAACCCGAAGAAGACCAGAATGCCTTTGGGTAGGGAGGTGGAGATACAGTTATCACCTTGCTCGGAATCACCTGGAACTTCTAACGGCCGCGGTTCGGATAGGGCAGTCCTGGAGGAGAAACTTGTAGAGAGTCATCCGCTCTTGGGTACCCAGGCTGTCCTCGATGTCGCTGAGAGGATGGGTTTGTGTCATGAACCAATTCGTGGCACCCAGACTGTGGTATGTATGAAGCTCCAGACCTAAGATCCGTCTTCAGGGCGTTTGGTCGAGGCATAGAGGATGATCGTGGACTCCGTGAGGGTATGGAGGACACATGCGGTCAAGGCCACAACTTTGGCAGCCCCATTTTGAAAGGGGGACTGGTGGCCCCCATAAAATTCAAGCCAACTATATGCGCTAACCTTCGAGCCCCTTATTAGACTCCTCAGGCAGTCATAAACGTTTAACCTGCACCGCTTACGCGGACGACGTCAGAGTCTTCCTGGAGGACGAGGCAGATTTCGAGAGAATCCTCTCAGCCTTCTAGGCCTACGCTAATAGGAGCGGGGCCCTACTGAACATCCGCAAATGTCGCGGTCTCTGAGTCGGTTAGTTGATTTCAAGAAAGGATACCCTCCTAAATTTCCAATTATCATCGGAAGGGGGCCGATACATTGGAAGATTTATTTCTAATGATAAAGAGAGAGAGAGAGAGAGAGAGCCATCGTCGAATCCGAATTCTTGTCAAAAACACGCAATGCACACAGTAGACGGGGAAAGAGATGTGCTCCATGTCACCCAGGGGAAGGGTTTTAACTATTAATACTTTTATCGTCCGAAAACTATGGCACATTTTACGCCAAGCCGTACCACAATACACACTATCCAAAGGCTGTTCGTTAATTTTATCTGGAGAGGAGGCAAACACTGGGTTAAAGCAAGTACATTGACAGAGCCAGTGAGAGAGGATGGTCTTGGCCTGATGGACATCAAAGCCAAAGTTGCGGCCTTCAGAATTTTAAGCATTCAAATATTTTTATTGGGACCTTTCAATGAGTCATGGAAGATTTTAACGCGTGCCATTTTGGCAAAACTGTTTTTAACCCTGGATGTTTTTTAACTTCTATTTGTGCATAGATTACATCGGAACAGAGGTAACCAAAACCCCTATTTCTATTCTCTCATACATTCTTGGTATGACTTCGACCCCCGGCTGAACACACCGGGCCTGGAGACATGCTCCGCCGCCCCAACTGACGAATTTCTTTTAGAAACACACTCAGTGCAGTTTTAGAGTGCAAGAAGTAGGAGACTGTTGAGACACGTCTCCCTCTAGAGAAGGGAGACGTGTACCAGGAGGTTTTGTACAGTAGAAACAAGGATCTATGGCCCCTTATGGATAAAGCGTTCGACGATCCCGTCTGCTGGACAAGTTATCGTGGCTGGTCCATTGTCGGAGAGCAAACAGATGTGGCCTGGCGTCTCACGCACAGGGCATGGGCAGACACAATTTTCTTCAAAAACACGGGCATCCTCTTGACGGATGAGTACCCGTGGCGCACGGGGGTCACCGGAACCGCTTGGCATTTAGTCTTTGAATGCCGGAAAGTTAAGCCCTCCTGGGGATCACAGTGACCCTGCTTAAAAATTATTAAGAACGGACAGAATACCCTTTGTGTACATGCATGCCGGCTTTGATAGGACTCACTCCCTAAGAAAGGGTTGAAGGGTTAAATTTAGCAAACTACGTCATTACATCACTAAAAGCGAACATATACAGGGAGGTCACATCCTTATTCATAAAAGAAAAGGTAAGCGTTAATTACACGCAAGCCTGGAGTTCGTCCCTGAGGAAGACAATCACCCTTGAGAGGCAATTTGTTTAAGCAACAGGTTCCTAAGATTCTAAGAAGTAAAGGGTGTATTTTTCGACGCTGTCTTAAGGGCGTTCAATGTCAGGTGTCCGCTTTTTCAGAGTCGGCCAGAGTTATCACCAAGTTTCTCATGATGATGACATCGTCATTGCTCATTATTTCGCTTATTTTTATTATCTATTTATTTATTAACTTGTTGATTTATTCATTGTTTTAGCTTATTATTTGCATTCATGACCAACCAATCATGCCCGTGCATGCTATGTCATTTGGTTGTCGAATGTGTGTAGACTGGGTCAATCCGGATTTTGTAATGCATGGAACAGACGACCGCGTACAGGAGACTATGCAGGGTAGTGTTCTTGGCTGGCATTACTTAGGATGGGGATTTGTTTCCAGATTGGAGGACGACGGTGAAGGTGGTATGGAAGGGACCTTGGCCGGGTCTGGGGAGTGTTTATAGAGGTGTTTCGGAGGTCGCTGCGGACTGCTCTGGACAGTGTTTCTGAGGATGTCGGGACAGGGGCTTCTGCCTGGTCAGGATGGCTATGTTGCGGTTGGCAAGATTTGATCTGGAAGTTTCATGGTAAAGCAATACACTATGAACGGCCTATGATAGCCGTAATGTAACGAAGGTTATTGAATACCCCTTACTCATGCGCGAATACGCGCAGCCACTCGCGCAGCCACACGCAGACACGAGCACCAACACGCGCACACACACACAGACACCAACCAACATTGGCACCATAACGCGCACCAACACCCATACCCATATGCGCAGCCATTCGGGGAGACTCACATGCGGATACGAGCACCAACAAGCGCACCCACATTCGTACTCGCGCACCCACACGCGAACAGGAGCACCAACACCTGCATACCAAAGGCGCATACACATCCGCACCCAATCGAGCACTCACGCACTCGCATGCGAACACGAGCACCAACATGCGCACCCACTCGCACACACGTACTGCAACTAGCACCTTAACTGGCTCCCAAACATGCGCAACCACCACCAGCACCCGATCGCCCACAGAAGCACCAACAGGCGCACCCACACCAGAACCAATGCTCGCAGCCACTCACGCACACGCGCAACCACATGCTGGTGCGCGTGTCCGCAACCACATGGGGACACACGAACCCACTTTCTGATACGCGAACCCACTCGTGGATATGAGTACCAACATGCATACCAACACGAGCAGCAACATCCGCACCTACTCGCGCACACGTGCACTCACATGAGGACACGAACACCAACACATGCACGAACAAGTGCACCCAATCGCGAACACGAGCGCCAACCCGCGCACCCACACGCTCACCCACATGCACACCTACACACACGCACGCATTCGAACCCCTCGTTAGGAAAATGAAATCCACCCTGCTGGTTGCGAGGCTTCCGGGGGAATCAGAAAGACGGCTCTCGACGTACGCATACGCGGACGATCTCACACGTTTCGTAAGTGAGGACGGAGACTTCACGCGAATACTCCCGGCGTACGAAGAATACGCCTCCCGCTCGGGTGCAAAAAATAAATCTCGAGAAATCGCACGGACTATGGGTGGGGGCGTGGAAATCGAGGACAGACCGTCCCCTAGGAATCGGTTGGGAAACGAACTTCGGAAAGTACCTCGGCAGACCGATTTCCAACGATCCGGCGACCGAGACGCTCATCCTGGAGGATGACCTGCTCGAGAGGATCCAGATGACAATTTGGAACTGGAAGCCCAGGATGGTCTCCCCATGTCTCTCGTTGGCAGGGTCCGCGCGGTCAATCAGTTCATCGCACCGAAGATGTGGCATACCCTAGACGTACGCGCCAACGCCGTCGTAGGGTGCAGAGAACCCTGCTCGACTTCGTGTGGATGCACAAGAGAAATTGGGTCAAGAGGGAGGTCGTCTTGATGCGGGTCGAGAGGGTGTCTTGGGTCGGATTGACGTCTGCCTGAAGGTCATTGGGTTCAGATTACACCAGGCCCAGAGGGCTGAGGGCGACTCCGAGCCAAGGAAGGTCTTAGCCAGGGAGATTCTGCAGCGTGGAGGGAAAGATTGGAGGCGCGTTCTCACTCGTGGGAGATGCTCGGGCCTCCGCGACGGCTACTATGCATCCATCGTCAGCGCATGGAAGGTGTTGAAACTCATCTCGACCAATGCCGACCACTCCCTATTCATTTCTTCGTATCGGGTGGATAGCAAACGGTTACGCAAGTCTCTCCCACTTCCTCTTCTCAAGAGCATCATATACAAGGAGGTGGTTTACAAATCGACGCGGCGAAGCTGGCCGCTCACGTGCATGCCAGATGGCTTCGAGGTCGATTGGCGGGCCATTCGGATAGCCCCGACAGTCGGACTGGATGCAGACGCTGCATGGCGTCTCGCTCACGGGGCATGGCCAGACTGCATCTTCCTGTCGAAGTCCGGGCTCAGGGAGGGTGACGATTACCCATGGTGAGAGGGCGTCACAGGCACGTATTCACACCTCGCATAAGAGGTGTGAATATGTACCCTCGCATACAAGGAATCAGAAAAAGATTTTGTATCAAAAATGCAGACTGGCCTAAGCTGACCAAATCTATGTCAGAGACACAGTTTACCCTATCAGGGCGACCTCGCCAAGATGCTGTGTGGATAACAGATGCTATATACCGAACCTGCACTAAGCAGATGCTCGTAAAAAGTAAGAGAATTTTTGCCCAGCAAGATGGTGGAACCCAGAACTAGAATGACAGAAAAGGAAGGTCATTAATGCTCGAAGACGAGCCAGAATCACAATGAATCCAGATAACAGAACAGCCGCAGGTAACCAGTTACGAATATACATATATAAGTGTTCTTGGCACATGAACCTACCTTTCGGTAAGTCCATGTGCCCTAATATTCCCTATTCATAGCCTTTTCCTTCGTTACCTGGTAACTTACCCCACCCTTTATATCATCTAACATTTTTTGCCTTTGCCTTCCCTCCTTCCCCCCTGTCTTTTCCCTTGCATTCTACCCTCTTTTACATTCTTCAGCAATCCCTATCCTCTCAATATCTGACCCACCCATTTCTTTTGTCGGCGCTTAATTACTTCAATTAAAACCCTTTCCTCCCCAACCATTTCTAGCACCTCTATGTTTGTTTTTCTATCCACCCAGCTCACCTTCTCCATTCTACGCCACACCCACATCTCAAATGCCTCCAATCTTTTGATGTCCTCTTTTCGTAAGGTCCACGTTTCACACCCATATAGCAAAACACTCCATATCAAGGATTTTACCAATCTTTTCCTGATTCCTTTATCGAGACCCTTTGTCATTAATTCCCTTCGCTTCATAAAAGCTTCCTTGGCCAATGCTACTCTTTTTCGAACCTCATCTCCACACCTCCCATCCCAAGATAGAACACTACCCAAGTACGAGAATTTGTCCACCTGCTCTAGTTTTTCCCCATCGACCCTGATCGTTAATTTAGCCTTCTTTCCCTTAGTGAATCTCATTACCTTAGTTTTACTTACGTTAATTTTCATTCCATATTCCCTTGCCTTATCGTTTAGTGCATTTACTAGTATTTGTAAACCCCTTTCGGAATCGCACACAATAGCTTTATCGTCTGCATATCTTACTGACTTTACTACTTTCCCTCCAACTATCACTCCCTTGCTTATTTCTTCCCAAGCTTCATTCACCATTTCCTCTGCATATATATTAAAAAGCGATGGTGATAATGGGCATCCTTGTCTTACCCCTCTCCCTAACTCTGCCCATTCCGACTCTCCTTCAGTTATTCTAACTCGCGCTGTTTGATTTAAGTACAAGTTTTGCACCAAAAGCCTATCTTTCCAGTCCAACCCAATTTTCTTTAAAATTCCCATTAATTTTGGCCATTGAACTCTATCGAAAGCCTTTTCATAATTGACAAAACATGCACAGATATCCTTTTTAAATTGCGGGCTTCGTTCTACTAGTACCCTCATTACCCTGATTGCATCCCTTGTTCCTTTCCCTTTCTGAAATCCAAACTGGTCTTCTCCTATTTGCCCCTTAATTTTTCCTTCAATTCTTCTATTCAATACTCTTAGAATAACATTTGCCGCATGAGATATTAAACTGATTGTATGATAATCCTGACACTCAGAAGCATTATTCTTTTTCTGTAAAGGAATCAGGATTGTCTTGGTGAAATCCTCCGGCCACTCCCCATCATCATAAATTTTTCTACATAAATTATAGAATTCTCTCTTACCCTTTTCCTCCAGGTTTTTAAGAAGCTCAACTGGTATCTCGTCAATGCCCATTGCTTTATTTCCTTTCATATGAACTGTGGCATATTTTATAGTTTGTGGTGATCATAACCTACCTAACTCATGTTGGAATAATAATGGTAACACAACATCACCTCAGTTATCTGAACAGTCAAGAAATTTGTTTGACTTAGCCAATTGTCTAAATTTAATACAAATTAATTCTCTTCTAAATGTACATGGTAAACTTCTGGATTTAATCTTTACTAATATAAATAATGTGCTAATAACCAATTCCGATGAACCTCTCTTGTTGGTTAATGGTCACCATCCTCCTCTGCACTGTGTTTTCCAAATTAAAAACTGCAATAATTTTATACGGCCTAAGACATACACCTATAGTTTTAGCAGGGGTGATTACATTGGGATGAGAGAATTTCTCTCTACAATTGATTGGAATATGTTAATTAACCTTGATCTTGATTGTGCTGTGGATTGTTTTTATAGTATTCTAAATCAGGCTATTGACATCTATGTCCCAAAGGTTAATTATAAATATAATTCATTTCCTTGCTGGTTCTCATCTGAACTTAAATAACTGATGTTGACATTGATCTCCTTCCTCATAGGACCTTCTCATATACTGATAAAGTTGACACATCCTCCAAATATGGGCATCATGGGTTCGTCCTCCATGTTGGGCATTTAGTGACAAGATTTCCAAATCATAGTCACAAACCTATTTTATCAATATTTCAAAAGATAATCATAATGATTTCTTATTCGGTAGGCCATTCTCCTGCCAAAAGTTTTCTCCTTGATTACATCTGCATCCTTTTATTATTCATTGTCATAGCTGCTGCCATCAGTATGCATTGGAATAATTTGAAATGCTTTTAGCATTCATATGTTTATATTTTAACGGACAATTTATATAGAAAGATGATACAAAAGAAATGAAGGAGTGACTACTAATATTGAATTGCTTACATTGCTCGAACTGCATTTACGTTATTTATTATGTGAGGTTTCAATTCCAATACCAAATTATGTATACTAAACATGCAGCAATAATGATGAAATGGGAAGCTTTTCAACAATCTTTGAGACATTCTTCCTCTGGCGCTACAGTCCTCCGTGGACCTTGACCTCCTTCACGACTCTTCTCCAGGCGTTTCTATCAGTAGCGACGGTCCTCCAGTTCCTGACTCCCATTTTCCTCAGATCTTNTAGGGTCTCACGACTAGAGTCACGTAACAAGCGTCTTTAGTCATGCACCTAGACGCAACACGTTCAAAGCGAGTCGCGTCTGGTATATTTTGTGTAGCGTAACGGCTATCGTGTTTAACGTCTAACAATTAACGTCTCACGTGTACCAAATACCGTCCGCGGCTTGCTACACCCGGTTATCCTCTACTGTCATTTCATGTCTAGTGCATGCGATAAATCGTGTCACGACTACCGCCTGCTGCGTAGCATCTCTAGGCTAGCGTCATGAATCTACCGACTTACGTCTAACGTTTTGTGTCAATCTTCTAGTGTCTAGCAGTCAGCGTTACGTGTATCGTGTCTAGCGTATGGTATTTTTTATTGTTATGGCTCACGTTTAGCGTAGGAATTAAGGGGGTTATTAAGGATAGAATTTATGCAGGGATTCTAAAGATAATGTGATGTTTGGTTCCCTTGGATATTTTAATTACAGTAGTAGTAGTAATATTGTTAAAAATGCTTCGAAAGCTTAGACCATTTCGCTTGTAGGCCACGACCGGGAATCGAACCCAGTCCCGCTTTCACTGAAGGCGGACGCGTTACCCACTTGGCTATCGGGGACCCTTTTTGATTACATTTAAATCCGTTGAAGACGCTTCCGCTTAAGTCGTTTTTTCGCTTAAGAAACGATTTTATTCCGGGTCCCTACCAAGCGAATTTCATGGTAAAAATGCTGCTTGTTGCGCTCTGTTACCCGCTCAACACGCTATTTACCCCGTCCCCAGATGCGGTGCAACCCGCCTTAACAGAATGCCCGCCTCGCTTGATAGAACAATTTTTTACCGTATCTGTATCTCCGTTATCAATCTGCACTGTCATCTCTCATATTCCTTGTTCGAAGGCTGTTCTTATTTCCCTGATGTATCCGATTAACTTATTTCCGGCGAAGTGAAGAAGATATGGTGAAATTAACAATCCATCTATGGATTTAATCAACAATCAGCGCATTATTGTTACTTATTTGTTGCATCAAGTACGTAAATTTTTCTCGCCTTTAAACCGATCAAACGTTAAAATTCACAGTATCAGGCGATGTGTTGCGGAAATCCATCGGGGAAGATATTTATTTATTTATTTATTTAAGAATTACCCGTCGCGATTAGGTCGTGGGACCCGGTGGCAACGGTTTAAACGTGCTGCCAGTGCTGTCTCTTATCTCC
>KZ308763.1:1275-12816 GCA_000376725.2 Ladona fulva | reverse complement strand
TCCATCTTTTACGAGGCCTGCCTCTTGGTCTTCCCTCTGTGGGTCTCCAGTCATCGATTTTCTTAACGGATCTTGAGGGTTCCATGCGGTGTAGATGTCCAAGCCACCTGATCCTCTGGGATTTAATGAATTGAACAATGTTCTCTCCTTGAATAAGATCATTTATTTCTTCATTTGTCTGAATCCTCCACAGTCCGTTTTCATTTTGTACTGGGCCATAGATTTTTCTCATCACTTTCCTTTCAAACACGTTGAGCATATCTTCCTGTTTCTTCGTAATGGACCATGCTTCGCATCCGTAGGTCACAATGGGTCTTCAGTTATGACTGATCGATATATTTTCATCTTGCTATGTCTATAAGGTAATTTTGACGCCATAAGCTGTTTACAGGCAAAATAAGCCCGATTTCTTGTGGTAAGTCTACTCCTAATTTCTTTAGTTAAATCATTATTCTGATTGACAACTGAACCAAGATATTTAAATGAGTCATTATGCTCCATAAATATCTGCACATGAAGTTATCAAGGGAGAAACGGACATGAAAAAAGTCTGACGGAACCGGGACTCGAACCCGGGTCTAGTCCCGGTTCCGTCAGACTTTTTTCATGTCCGTTTCTCCCTGGGAATTTTCCGAGATGCACGACTTATCGTGCCAAGTCATCTAACCCATTTCCTTGTATGAAGTTATCAATATAAAGTAAGACAATGAAACAGCTTTGGGAAAATTTATAAGTAGTTGATGACCATAACTAAGGTTGATTTTACAATTAATTCCTTCTTAAATTACTTGAAGTTAGAGAGCAAAGATAATGGTAGAATTCAGAAATTATGAAATATGCCTAATATATCTTCCGTTGGAAGGTCATAACTAGTTTAATATTGACTTACATTATGTGCAAGGGATATCAATTGCTGGTATGATCACTAGTGTTGGTATCTATTTTCAGAATGCCATTGACTTTATATGTCCTTTAATATGTATAGCTCAAGGACAAGGGGAAATCAACTGGAGGTGATGATGAAGTTCATGGAAGACCACCCAGATTTTGCCAATGGTAAACTGGGTGGTCCGTCTGGAAAGGCCACTACAATAAGGATGTGAGAGGATTTGGCCTGCCACTTAAATGCAGATGGCAGTGGCTCTTCCAAGCCACCACACAAGTGGCAGAAGGTAATATAAGTGAATCTCATTGCAAACTTTCCTTTCATTGAGGATGAAATTAACCGATTAATTTAATTTGACTCTTAACATTTTATGACATAGACATGGATTGACTGAAAATCCAACACCAAGAAGAAGTTTGTGAAGGCCAGGCAGCACCTGCAAGGTACTGGAGGTAGGCCTCCCTCCCAGATTACACTGAGCAATGTGAAGGAGAGGCTCATTGCCTTCCTAGGGCCATCGATCGAGGGTGATACTACATTGCCTGAGACTGGGCTATTACCTCCTGAAATTGTGAGGTGAAATTAATTATTGCAAATATGTTTGGTTTACTGTATCTGTTTGTACAGCATATTATAATTTAACCGTGTCTATACTGAAAACTTATTTCAGATTCTCCAAGAAATCCTAGTCGATGAGACTCCTATCGAAATTCAATTGGAGGAGATTAGGCCAATGGAAGAACCAGAGATTTCACCAGTTAGTACTTCCACTAAAGTTATATACATCATTCATATTATGTAGATTTTAATATAAGAAGTGCAGAAAGTGACTTGGGTGTGTTACTTCAATATATGTATGTACTTCCTAGTCTTAGAATGAAAGTAACTTTCCATGGCATTATTGTATGAATATTTTCATGAGAAAAGTCATGAATATATGTCATGAGCAAGTTTCAATGTCCACAGTCTTAATATGGAAAGATACCAACTCTATGTTTTTGCCAAAGTTTCCTATTCTTTTCCTATTGTGCCTCAATTTCTTGAACTACTGCAAATTACTCTGACAATACTCTGAGTAATTTGTAGTAGTTCAAACTTTAATTTCTATACAGCAAATTGTAATCATCTTTTTTAGGGACCATCAGCTCCCATGAAGAGGAAGGGAGATATTTTAATGGCCAGATTCATAGATGTGGAGAAGAGGATGTTTAGGCTGGAGGAAAAGAAGGCAGACTTGGAGGAGAGGAAGGTAGCAGATTTAGAGTTGATAGCTGCATCGAAAAAAGAGAAGCTAAGAAGCCATCAGGAAATAGCAGCATCCATGTCAACTTTTGTTAAATCTTTCAGCGAATTAGCTGAAGGAATTAATAAATTTTTAGAAAAATAGCTGGAGCTTTGATTTCTTTCAATTTCAATATCTTAATCTCAGTAATCATAGAATGTAGTTAATGTTGTATATAAATTACATATTTTTGACTCTTGAGCGCTAGATAGTATTTAGATATGCTGTATTTTCCGCATTCACCCAGGAAAACAACATAAATGCGTTTTTCTTTTTAATGGAAAGAGATCCCCAATAGGCCTACAAGAACCATTATCACTGTAGCTATTACTGTAAAGGAAATGAAGAGTAATACAAAGTTTCTTATTATAAACTTGTTATCAGCTGTTATGTAATATCAGTAACTAACTATGCAAAATGCTGTACCACTATCCTTCTCCTTGTTGAAACCCCATCCATAGGGAGATATGCTTCATTCTCCTCCTCATCATCGATAAATTCATCTGCTGCAATGGCAGGATGTGGCACCCGATAATATAGAGCCATATTATGCAGTATGGCGCATGCATTGATCAAAATACCTATATATGATGATAAATTCCATTTGTATATAATATCATTGAAGTGATGCATTGAATTAACCATGAACCAAGCCTTCCACACCCCAATACATTTCTCCACACAACTTAGGGCCTGGCGGTGACGGGCATTGTATCTTTCTTCGGGGCTATCAGGAGGAGGATTACTAATCGATGTCATTAGCCAGGGCTGCAAAGGATACCCTGAATCTCCTGTGAGAGCATCATAAATGTATGGGATTAAATGATCACTGTAGAGACAATCCCAAGTAATCGCATCTCTCACTTAAGAACCAATGACATTGATCTCCTTCCTCATAGGACCTTCTCATATACTGATAAAGTTGACACATCCTCCAAATATGGGCATCATGGGTTCGTCCTCCATGTTGCGCATTTAGTGACAAGATTTCCAAATCATAGCCACAAACCTATTTTATCAATATTTCAAAAGATAATCATAATGATTTCTTATTCGGTAGGCCATTCTCCTGCCAAAAGTTTTATTCCATCTTCATGCAGAAGTGAATATTTATGATGAAGTTGGGTGAAAAACACTCACGATTTGAACATTTTTGCATTGGAATCCTTTCCTGTTAGCGAAGTCATGTTCTCGTTCACGCACGGGAGGAACTATTTCAATGTGCGTCCCATCCACAGCACCTATCACCCCGGGAAATCCCGATTTTTCCATGAACCTAAAAGTGGAAATAAGTTATACTTAAAACTAAATGGACATTATTCGCTATAAGTCATAATACCTTATCTTTCTCCGCTGCTTTTCTAAAAGAGAGGTTGGAAACTTTATCCAACTGCTTAGGACAGCGTTTCCCAAACTTTTCCTCCGGCGGAACACTATCAATTCTATGATATCAGCGGAAAACCTAGGTTACTTTTTCCTAATTCAAAACTGTAATTCATTCAAGAATTATCATTCTTCGTAAGTTTCCGCGGAACATACTTTGGGAAACCCTGGCTTAGGAGATGGCTGCTAATTGCGTCGCTTACTAAAGTTATACTTTTGCAAACTTCGGATTGCGACATAGCATGCAAGTAATCTTGGCCCACTCTCCTCTGGTAGCTACCGCATGCAAAGAACTTTAAGGCACATAATATCTGAAAAATTACGGAATAACTGAGGTAATTTTATGAAAGACTCGTCTAGATTTTTATCCATATATACCCTTAAATGGATAGAAATTCCTGTGCCGCGGATCGGCTGTCTCACATGAGGACTTAATACATCTGTCAAATATATGACAGACTCCTGTGGCAGCCTAAATACCCGCTGAAACTCCTCCGTGGAAACATCGTATGGATTAACTAAATCTCGCATACTTCTACGGGTGATACTCTCCATTTCCTCCCAAAGGAAATAAGCAGCAACAAAACGCTCCGCCATGTTCGCTGCTTCTGCTTATCGACGGATTCGTACGTTCTTGAGTGCCAAGTTTTGATCGAGGAAGTTCTCGACATCGAGGAGGCAAGGATATCGATCACGATCGATAACTTCGTTAACAAAATCACCTTGGTAGATTTTGATCGACTAATATCCAAAGATGGCCGACTTATCGACCGATATCGAGAATCGACAAGATACAAAATCAGACCCCAGGAGAGACCACGACCCGTGGAGATTCCTCGACAGCGGAGCTGATAGGCACGTCTACGTTTGTACCCGGCTGTGGCCGGGGCGCCTCCAAGACGCGAAGGACTCATGGCAGAGGATCCGCCACCGATCGAGACCAAACCGTACCTTTCCAGCAGAGAGCGAAGGTCCGCGACCTCTCTCTCAAGGTCACTGGTACGACACACAAGTGCCCCGTAATCAGCAGCCACCAAAGGGGAGGAAACGGGAAACCTCGGGGAAGTCATCCTGTGCTTCTTGTGAGTTCTTCTTCCTCCTTGCGTTTCCTGGCACTTTTGGTGGCTCATGTCGGCACCAACGATGCCTCGAGGCGTGGCTCCGAAGAGATCTTGGACTCTTTTGAGGACCTAGTTTCTGAGGTAGCTCGCGTCCGGGAGTCGTCGGGGGTCAGCATTGAGCTCTCCATATGCAGCATCGTCCCGCGGATTGACCGCAGTAGCACGGTTTAGCGTAGGGAAGAAGGTCTAAACCGTCGGCTGTGGGCTTTCTGTCAGAATAAGAGGAGTGAGTTTTGTTGACCTGTGCCCCGTTCTAGGCTCGTGCAGGGTACCCCTAGACCTTTCTGGTGTCCATTACACCGTCGAGGCGGCGGAGAAGGTAGCGGTTAAGGTGTTTAGGCATGTGGGTGATTTTTTTAGGTTAGCGTTTAGTAAAAATATTAAATGATAAAAAAATCGAATAGACCAGTGCTCAGATTAAATAGTAGAAACGCCCACATTAATCAGCATAATGAGTTGTACGAGACTCCTACGGTAAAATTTGATATTAACGGAAGCGTGAAAGTGGAATCAGCTGCTAAAAAAATTAACTACCGCACGACAAGAAGCTCAGATTTAAAGAACGAAGTGACAGATTTAAAAATTATCGTTGTGAATTGCAGAACCATCGAAATAGGCAGGCTTTGGCTGGGTTGGGTTGGGTAGGGTTGTGCGGCTTCCTTTGGTTATTTAAACAACTATTTCTTCAATTCTCTATTATATTTTTATCCAATTTTTTTAATCGACGTACAGGTAGGCAAAGGAGGCTTCCGTTTCTACACATGATGATTTTAAAATGCGATAGAGACCAAACATAACATGTATACGCCAAAATACAATAGAGAATTGAAGAGATAGGTGTCTGAAAAACCAAAGATAGCCACACAAACCAAACCCAACCCAACCCTACCCAGCCAAAGTCAACCAAAACCCTAGATTAAAAAAAAGGCGATAGAGACCAAAAATAACATGTACACGCCAAAATATAATACAGAATTGAAGAGATAGTTGTTTAAAAAACCAAAGGAAGCCGCACAAACCAAACCCAACCCTACCCAGCCAAAGGCAACCCAAAACCCTAGATTAAANCATAGCCCTAGTATGTTAATGTTGGACCTCTTCATTTCTACCTTTACATTTTCCAACTTCCCTTTCCTAAGCATTGTCCTAACATTCCAGGTTCCCACCCTTGTTTCCTTGGTCATCTTCTCTCTTCTTTTCTTGTCGTTACGAATATACAAGCGCCTAATAAGGCACAGTAAGGAACAGACTTGGAAGTTTGTAGAGAAGGAGATCCTGCAGAACCCCTGGTCCATAGCATACAAGATTTTGGCAGGGAAGCTTAAACCACCTGGGACCTTCTATACCCTGATGAGGGAGGATGGGTCCATTACAAAGAACTGGATGGAAATGCATGAGCAGTTCCTCGGTACCTTGTTTCTGGAACCAACAAGGAGCCTTGCATACCTGGTGGTGTGCCACAGTCAGGGACCCTGCCCCACCTATCACTAGTACCAAATTAGAGACAGCCACTGCAAGCTTCAAGAGCAACAAGGCCCCCAGGCCAGACTGTCTGAATGCATAAATTTTGTGTGCAGTAATGACCCCATTGAAAGAAATCGTGTGTAAGCCTTTTACAGAGTGCCTTAACATTGGACTCTTCCCAAAGAGCCTCAATAAGGGTGAAGTAAAAAGTAAAGGAAGTACAAAGGTAAAGGAAAGGACCCTAAATTAGCTGGCTCATACAGACCCATCTGCCTCCTAAACACCTGAAAGCTTTTTTATAATCAATGAAAATTGCTATGCATTTGTGATTTNTCCCAAAGAGCCTCAATAAGGGTGAAGTAAAAAGTAAAGGAAGTACAAAGGTAAAGGAAAGGACCCTAAATTAGCTGGCTCATACAGACCCATCTGCCTCCTAAACACCTGAAAGCTTTTTTATAATCAATGAAAATTGCTATGCATTTGTGATTTTTGTTTAGTGCAGTATGAATATTCTCTGAGAAATTTTCAAGTAACTGTATGGTATTACTATTAGGTAAGAAAACTGAATTGTGACTTAGCTATGATATTTTTTGGGATAAGAAAGTTAAAAAGGAAAGGACCCTAAATTAGCTGGCTCACACAGGCCCATCTGCCTCCTAAACACCCAAAAGCTTTTCTATAATCAATTAAAATTGCTATGCAGTTGTGATTTTTGTTTAGTGCAGTATGAATATTTTCTGAGAAATTTTCAAGTAACTGTATGGNAATCATATCATGGATTTTGTCAATCATTTCGGGGGTAGTCACTTCCACTGGATGTCCTGAATGATGTTTATCTTTTGTGGATGTACAGCCACGTTTAAATTCATTTATCCAATTGTAACAGTTGCAAACACAGAAGCAGATGTGTCATGAACTTCATCCAACTTAACTTTGATCTCTTTTTGTGTTAAGCCTTTTAAATGTAAGTGTATAATTACTGCTCAAAACTCACTTTTTTCCATTTTTCTAAATAAACGAAAGTTTTTTGCCTCAATCGAAAATAAAAATGAAACTATGTGATGAATATAACTGAGACTTAAGCAGCTATCTAGTGAGTAATGATGCTTAATAAAAACAAACCATTTATGATACTATGAGTGCCTCTCTTGTCTTTTCTAAGGACTTATTGAGCAACCCTTGAGTCTCCTGTTATTTTAATTTTTTGATAACCCCTTTTTTCAAGTGACATAAGATTTTTCAGTTCCAGGAAGAACCGTTTAGGGAAGGTACTATTTTTGATTATTTATTATTTATTATTTCTGGTGTAAAAGCAGTGATAAGATCATTCAGAATGATATAAAAATAGTGAATACCTACATCAGTGTTTAAATTGCTTAAAGCAGTGTTTTAATTGCATAAGCCAGTCCAATTAATATTAGAGTAAAATTATTTAGACCTTCACTATTCCAAGGATCCTGAGACCAGATAATGTTAGGTAGCACCACATACCTTCTCTGTATTGGGCTCCCAGGTAGCCAATAGGGCAATGCATTCAACTTCAGTGAAAACTTTCCTGGACTTCCAGCTGGGGGCTCATGTGCAAAATGAACTAAGCATTTGAAGCACTTTTAACAATACTACTACTATACCTACTGTACATGCTTACTGAGAGTTGCCTGCCATTTTAAATAGAAAATTGTATAATATAAACTGCTGAGTTAATTTTAATGTAAGTAAAAACATACAACAACTCCTATCAAGAGCTTTACAATGTGACCAGCTTTGCATTTTAATGTCCATCCATAAGAGAGACAAGTTGCAGTAAAGAATCAATGACAACTTCTTGTATAATGGAAGTAAAGAAACTATTTGTTTTAGTCAAGAGATAGTATTCAAATATTCTCTTCAAACTTTATTTTGATTAGATAAATACTATTAAAGAAATAAAATTTCAAAATGAGAACTCCAATAAGCATCTCAAAGTCCTTGTCCTTGAGTTTGTCCTTGGATTAATTCGGCCTCAATCAACTGGATCATACAAATGTCTAAGAAACTTTTCCATCTCAGATTCCATCACAGAGACCTTTGGATAGCCATGCAATTAACGCATACGACTTTGATGAAAACAGTTCCAGGTTGGATTTCAAGCATGGGTTCACATATGACCTTATCCATTCCCTTCAGGTGTCCAATAACAAATGATAACAAACAAAATTTGTATGATGGCACTCTCTCTTGATTTGCATAGGTGGATGTGTTGTTCATTATACTGCCAGGGCTGCAGAACTGGTGGCTCGCAGGGTATCAAAGGAAAATGGGGTTTTTTTTAGGTTAGACGATAGGGAAATTACACCACCTCTCTCAATTGTAAGATCAGATAATAGGGTTTTAAAGGGGAATGAGTTAGGGCTATTAACGGCATGCGAGGGAGGTAAAAAAACAACAAGAAAATCTGTTAAAAATGATGAGATGTCACAAAGAGTTGGTGAGTCAAATTCTTGTCCACATCTCAAGAACGAAGATCACAAAGAAATTAAGTTAGTCATAGTGAGCTGTAAGATTACTTGTGATAAGCAAGTGGAATTCTTCTGCTTGACAAATGCATACTCATTACTCTGAGGATGAATACATTTTAAGATTATAAGTCATTACTCTGAGGCTGAATAAAATCAAAAACTACTGCACATACACATGAGGTCACAAAAAACAAATCACTAATGTTCATTGACCTAAGGAGGATAAGATCTAAAGACTCCTCTTTATTGATCTGAGGCCAAAAACATCCAATGGCTATGATTTAACACTCTAAGGCTTAATTAATTGAAGGAACACAGCATATCAACATGAGACCGAATGAATCTAAGGGATATAATTCATCACTCTGTGGCTAAAAATTCAAATACTGTAGTATTACTCAAATTATAAGATCTAAAGACTCCTCTTTATTGATCTGAGGCCAAAAATATCCAATGGCTATAATTTACTACTCTAAGGCTGAATTAATTGAAAGAACACATCATATCAATATGAGACCAAATGAATCTAAAGGATTCATCACTCTGTGGCTAAAAATTCAAATACTGTAGTATTACTCAAATTCTAAATTTTTAATTAATTATCTCATTAATATGAGGCTGAATTGAACCAAAGATTTTAATTCCTCACTCTAAGGCCATAAAAATTATACATACATACATAAAGTCTTAGGGTTATTGTTATAAGGAGGAATGAATCCAAAGAGGATAATTAATTGATCTGATGCCATAAATATTCTATGATTACAACCCATTGATCTGAGGCCAAATGAACTTAAAAACCATAATTTATCAATATGAGACCGAAAAAAATTCAAATACCAATTGATATAAGACTACAATAAGCCCAAGATTATAGGTCATTGATCTCTGCTCTACATTATGAACTAGTAATTACTCTTTTATTCTTCATTATTAGGCCGTTCAAAAAATATAAAAAATATTAGCATTTTTCAATTATCTCATTCTCCTCTCCAATGACTTTTCCATTTTTGTTCTTTAGTCATCTTTGGTTGGTATCCTTTGGTCTACCATATTATTTTGCTCCACTTTCTTTCTATAATTTTCTCTTGTCAGTCTAGTCTCTAACTGTAACAATATGTATCTTTTCTTATTTGTCTCATCTTTTGCTGATTTAGATTCATTATCATACCAACAAGCATTCCTTTTTTATTTAAATTTGCCAATTTTATTATTTGCTGCTTGTAAGAGAGCCTGTTTCATTTTTATCCTCTTTTTCACACAACTCTGTTATTCAAGCAGTTTCTGCCTTACAGACATCATCAGGTCCTAATGATGGCTGAAAGGCTGAAAATGGTCAAATAATAAAAGCATGTGGAATATACAAAGATCAAATAACAAAACATCAACTTTCTCAATTATTGAATGGCATTCCACTAAATAAGTTCGAATCATATTGATTACATTCCACTCTATCTTATATTGCTCTATCCATTCCTCAACATTCCATGCTAGTTTTCTACTTAAATTTTTGTATTTGGGAGCTTGCTCAGGATCTCTCAACATTTTTGTATTCCATTTATGTCTTCTATGGCCATTAGTTTTCTCCAAGACAGTCAGTTGCTCCCTAAAGTTTACTTTCACTAAGTTTTCATCTCAGTCACAATTTGGTCATCGCATAGATCCTAAAACTTAAATCATGATCATGAGGCACACTCCAAATAACCACGTTCTATTGCTAGAACCACTATACACTACTGTAAAACTTTCTTATATATTCTGCCAGATCCTATATATCCACCTCACTTCTTGGAGAGATACCATATCAAAACCATATTAGAACAATTCATTAGCAATTTCCATCATATTTCCTGGTTTCAACATTGTTCTTAATTTCCATGTTGCTAATTTTTGTACACTGATTGTCCTAGTCCACTTACCAGGTCCACATCTTAAGAAACCATCATAATCCATCCAAGGCACTTTAAGAGGTGTCATAGCACAAGTAATTGTACAGATGAAGGGTTTTAAGAGAAGCTTTTAAGAGAATTTCAATGATTTATTGTAAATGAATTGAAAAATTATTTTAAGGAAATTGAATGATGCCCTTTTAACTTTCAATTATTCCAACTTTGGATATTGGATTTAATCTTCTGTCAAATTTGTACCAAATAGTAATTCTGTTACTCTTTCTTCAGAACCAAATATTAATGTCTCAAAATTGATTGATATGAGTAAATCAAAGACAATGAGGTAAAATATGTGTATTACCTGCATTGAATGAATCAAACAAATAGTCATTCTTGTCTCAACCTTTCATCTGAGGAGAAAATATTCTTCTTACATGCAAGTATATATTTTGAAATCTCCTGGTCTCATTGAAAGTTGATGATCAGGATCTGTGATATGTCTTAACTGATTGTTTAATATATCTCTTATCTGGAGTTTACTGGTATATGTAAGAGGAAACTGGTCATTATGGACTGTCAGCAGGATTCAGACAGGTAGAGAAATAAGCCAAGTATACATTAACATGTTAGCTGCCACTGACATACATATGGTTCAAGCTGGACTTACTTGGCATGCTATCAACCTTCATGTGCATCATAACACTAGGGTTGATCCCTTTGATATAGGTATTGGCTCCTATTGGTTAATATCGATAAAATACAGAGGTAGTGAACATGTTAACTCGAGAGTTTGCAAAATGCAAATGTTACGCTCAATTATCCAGAAAATGTATTCTTTTTTTGCAAATTTGTTTTGTTTTTTGGCTAATTTTTACATAAAAAGCTTTTGGAGGGGTTTCCCTACAGTCCTTGGGCAAATGCCGGGCAATCCTATGTTTAATATGTTATGCTCCCCTCCAGCACTGCCACCTGGCTAAAAGGCCAAATTGCAGTGAAGATGAAAATAAATAAATAAATA
>KZ308762.1:427916-456695 GCA_000376725.2 Ladona fulva | reverse complement strand
ATGTAACGTTCTAATGTTGGCAACATTTTCAAAGATCTAAAGATGATTAATTAATTACCAAAATATCGAAGATTCGATGTAACATTTTTAAATTGATAACTTGTCTTACACATTTAATGTTAAATGTAAATGAATTATGTCAAATTGTAAATCACGACTCTATAATGGAAGATTTATTTTATATCAAGGCTTCAGAAACAATTGTCCTAAACAACTAAATTTTGTTACAGATTTGAAACGTAAAGTCGGCAATGTTTAAATGCTCATTATTAAAGTAAGTCCTCTCGGCAGGGAATGTTGGTTCGTTATCAGGAATAAGAAATATCTTCTACGGACATCTCTTCGGCTTAATATTTGACGATATGTTAGAATGGAAGATAGCGCTATTTTTAATTCTGCTTATCCTGGAATGTTACAGCAAATATATCTACCGTTTTATATTATAATCATGATAATGACGCAATAGCGAAATTCCCTACTCGAAGAAAACATTCTCTGCCCTTTTAACTTAAATTACGGAAGGTGAATGAAACTGTAATAATGCAATGAGATAAAGCTCAAGCTGTCAAGAATGATGGATACAGAAAAGTCACATATCATTTTTATGTTAACTCATTCGCCCTGGAAGTAAATGTCTTTCTATCATGCCCATTGCTACTCATAATGCTGCTTACACGAAACAAGATTTTCAAGTTATTTTTCAGGTACCATTGGAATGAAACCTCTCTTAAGGCCAAAGTGGGTTTCCCATGTTTATTCGTTGAGAAGACTCATGATATCACGTACAAATACATTTATTCTATCTACCTTCCCTTATATTTTATAATACATACGTAAATAGACACACAAGCTTATTCCTTTTTTATTGCCTCCAATACAAAACGTACCTCTTGGAGCGATTCTCGGACTCCTTTGCTACTCTCGTAGGTGTAGAACATGACGGAGGGGGAGTAATTACCTTTTTTTCCTCAGCAACAAACTTTTTTAAGGTATCACTGAATGTAAAACAGCACTGAACAAACCGAAAAACAGCACTGAATGTAAAGCTGAAAAATTCCGTTCCACTTGTCGTAGCCATTCACATTCACAAGAAATATAAATGGAACCTTCATGAGTTGACCGACCACATGCCATTACCACATGGAAAACTGAAAACTACAGACGTCACGGGTTGAGGAAATCAGGTTTCGTTATTCAGAAATTTGTATACCAGAATTCATAGCTTTGGAAATTCGCGGTAAATTGAAGAATTAGTCTAGTGAATATCGTATCATAGGCCTTGAGGTGTGAACTTTAAGTGTAAAGTGCTTATTTCAGAAGTATAAAAAGTTGGTTATTGTTTTTCTTTGAAATAAGTATGGAATTGTTTGTGTCTGGCGTGTGTTATGTATGATTGTCAGTGAAAATCCACGTGAAAAAGAAGTTCACCTACACCAGACACCCTTACCACCAATTGTCTCTTTTAAAAAGTATGAAAATCTCATCAGTGAGTGCCACGGATTTTCGTTTCAATATCTTTCTGAGTCCTGGAGTACCATTAAAGGCATTAAGTAGATACATATCTGTCATAATAGAGGCATAAATACTTATTACGAAATTTCAAATACTAAACTCAAAGAGTTCCTAAGCTGCCAGGGATTCCTCCAGCGGTAGAATTATTTCGCAATTGTGATATGAAGCTAAGTAGGATTCCTGTAATTGAAGGATATATTCCTGAATTTACTTAATCTATTAAAAGGCAAACAACCTCGTAGTTTGATTTATTTTGAGTTGAAAGACTACATTTCACACGTCCTAATAGCTGAATTTTTAATGTTTAGAGTAGGCTTAAATGAATACTCTGGCGAAGCATTGAAGTTCTTTGTAATTCTAAATTAAACTTGGAAATTTTGATTAGGGTATTTCAAGTGGTGTTTAACAGTAGAGGAAAAGGAATATTGACCTCAGAATTCTCATAGTTCACATCTTCACTTACTTNGTAAGTTAAATGTAAATATAAAATCGTTTTATAATTACGTTAATAATTACGAAAGGGGGGAGAGGGAAAATTAAACAGCGGTCACCATGCGCATTACCAGTGCGCACAACGTTTGGTTTTGTTCACAAACGGTGTGCACACTCAGATTGGTTAAAAGATTCATCGGGAGTGGACGTGCTGGTACACATTTCTTTCGGAAAACCGTTAACGTTTGAATTTTTAAATCGCTACGGATTAGAAACCCGGTAAAGTCGGACAGAATTTTAAGGTGAACGCAATCGTCCTATAATTTCATCACTTGCCTGTTGAATTTTCGCTAATTTAGAAAAAAAGAAACTGTTTTCTGCCGTCAAGATATCTGTTTTCCACAAGGAGGATATCATTCCCTTGGTAAGTAGATGATCCACACTATCATTATAATCACTAAATCACTATTATGTCAGTTACGCAGTTTTGTTTTTCGTTCTCGGAGAATGATTAGTATTGCATTTTTCTTGCTTCTTTTTTGTGTTTGCTGCGCTGGCGTATTATTAATATTATAAGGTTGATTGTGTATTAGATTGGCTTTTCGTTTAGTTGACATTAAAAGATCACTTCCATTATATTTGATTTGTATGAAAATGCAATTCAGCATTCAGCATAATTTTTATTCCGATTAAAAAAATTTAAGTTTTAGCAATTACGCTCCGAATCTTGAGCAAATACTCGATTAACGAATGATATGCTAAGAAGCGTAAAACTTTAGTGATTACATACTTTATTGGTAAGTATGTTAACTTGAGTTAATCCACAAGATATTTTAGACGATATTTTCGATGGCGGGTGAAGATACTGTCAGTAAGACAGCGATCTTCCAAATAAGTTTCCTGTCAGCTAACCTTGATGTCATATCGTTCTTTTTTCATTAAACATCTAAGTATATATCGATTTTTTAATATGATTTAAGTTCGAAGCCGAGGTATTAAAGGTAAACCGAAAAAACCGTTATTCTAGCCAGTGAAACATTCGCGAACCGATATTTTGAAATTATCTAGTTTGAAACTATCTCGAAAACAGTTTTTTACTCCGTTCTGTACTCGTTACCAACCCTCGTCACCCTAAATCTTTCAAATGAAAGGTGCTTTTATTTGAAAGATTTAGGGTGTGGTTTCAGTAATAGTATGCAACTGCAACTCGTTACTAACTGATAGTATGTTTCATTTGAATGTTAGCTTAAATTAGAAAAGTTCTTGTATTTTGTACGAAATAAACATACTTTCAGAAGTTTATCGTTCGAAATAGTGGACACGAATAAAAAAAAAGATTCGAACGGTTTCGATGTCGCGGAAGGGGCGGGAACGATATTTGGTAAATTCTTTATGTCGGAGTGAAAACCGTTTCGGAAACTATTGTGTTCCTAAGCCCTGATTGCAAATAGATTTAGANAGATTATCGGATCTAACAGCAACAGTAACTTAATCGGGCTTACGGAAATAAAATCAATTATGTTTAGTAAATGCACCAGGGAATCTGAAATTAAGAAAAATCTTCTACAACAAGAGTTATTTCAAGAGAAGAAAAATAACTTCTGTAAGAATGATACTTATTTACTTAACAAGTACTGCAAAATTCATTTCCGTACAGAAGGTTTGAACATTTGTGGGATGAAGAATTTTTCTGGATTGCGTTTTCAAGAATCATCACGGGATATTACAGAATACGTTCATCAAGAGTAATATCATCTCCTCACGGAGATGTCTTTGCCTTATTTAGTAATTTTATCGAATTATATTTTCAAAAGTTGTTTTGAAAATGTTTCTTGTGAATCTTTAAGACAGTAAGTAATCAAGGGAATAACCCTGTCAATCACTGAAAAAAAATCATCGTAATTATTTAATTTCTACGCTCGGAGTTCCATGGCCAGAATGAGGACTCCCCAAAGCACATAGGAACACTTTAAANGACTGTCAACTGTTGTTCACTGAAAAAAAATCATCGTAATTATTTAATTTCTACGCTCGGAGTTCCATGGCCAGAATGAGGACTCCCCAAAGCACATAGGAACACTTTAAAACTAAGGAGAAGCATGAAGTATTGAAGATACAGTGGGAGGGGTGGGCCATCGCAGATAAGGTGAATGCAAGAATCCCCACGTTATCTAGCAGCCCTGCCTCTTCTCATCAGTTATCACACGTCTATCTTCCATGCACTCATTCTATACACTTCCATGTCTATAGCCATGCACACAGCGGTCATTAGTCTAGTATTCTATATTGTGCAAAGTGATTCCATGGAAACCATGAATGATTTTTGACTTTGAGATATTTTATAGGAATAATAATGCTGGGAATTGTTTAAGAAATGGGTGTCCTGGATAGCCTAGAGCGTCATGCGTTCACCCTTGGTGAAGGCATTTAAAAAAATAATACTATCAGTATATGAAATGAAATAGCGACATAAAATAAAGCACCAGTATAAGATGTCTATGAAATTAGTATGTCAGCTTTACAGTTACCACGATTATTGGAAATAAGGAATGCTCTTCATGTAATCTTAATAAGATCCGTCTTTAAGATAAAGAGAGACGTCAATTAAACAACTCCATTTTAACCTAAACATCCGGCTAAGTCATCAAAGTTAATAGTTGTAACATGCTCTGAAGAATATTTTGTTTACGAAGATTTTGTATTCTCTGAATCTTCTTGGCAGTAGATAAAAATAATGGATAAAGCCTATGAAATAAACAAATGAACGGTGTTACATATTTGAAGCAAAAGGAGGATGAATCTTTTACTTTCATTTAATTTGATTAGGCATAGTTTTTCGTCAAAAATCTCGTCAGACTGTTCATCCTGAGACTCCCGTATCCACAGCCCATATTAATATCCGGTCTCTTGAATGATTTGCATGCAGAGATAGGTAGAAATACTGATTTCCAAATTTTCCCGACATTAAACACATCTAAGCCTTGCCTTCCCCCATTCCCAATGGGCTAAACTCTCCCTCTGACGCTGATGTCAAAGTGCACTGTAAACTCCTCAGCACGGTTAATACCTAGATCTCCCGCTTTCTCACACCGCAAGGTGTTGTGTTAATTTTGGCCAGCACTGTACTTGTGAGCTTATTTCTGAAAAGTTTCAAAATGGAAAAGCCATCCAAAGATCCAACAATTAAAAGTTATGTATATCATCATAGAAATGATGGTCAGTTTGGCTCTTGCATTATAATAAATTAGGATACAATCTACCACAATGCCTGCAAAACCTTGTCTGTGGAAAAATTTTACATCCTTTCTTTATGCGTTTTCTCAATGCAAGTCCTTGCTGCTGACAATGTCTTACATTATAACTGTTAGTTACATACATAGATTACTTATATATACATATAAGTCATATTCCATTGTGTTAATGTACTGAACAGTATGCAGGAATAACAAGTCAAGAGTATACACAATTTAATTATTCCAAATTAGAAAAGCGATGAGATATGTATGTGAACCATGGGTATCTCATCGCTTTTCCTCTTCGCCTTTCCTGGCCTCAAGGAAGTTGCTATGATGGTGAGGTGGCATCTTTGATGTCCCACTTGTGAGCAGGAGTTTGGAGGCATCTTCAATGAACCCTCCGCAGTGCACCGAGTCCCATCATAGACCATGAAATTGAAGGAGGGATCGTTCTGTCATGGTAGCTTAGAGGTCAGAGCACCCACCCGGAAAGTGGGAGTTCACCCGGGTTCGATTCCCGGCTGCAGCAGACTTTTTCTATTCCAAATTACTTTGTTTTTTTTTTCCTGGCTTTAACCAATGAAAGTTGAGCTATTTTTTTAGCTATGTTAGGCCATTCTCTGGAAATAAAGTGTGAGTGTCCTCCCCCACATCTGGGCTTTGAGGGCTGCATCTTTGAAGAAAGACGAGTGGAATGTTGATCCTTGGAGGAAACAGTGGTTTCAGTTGCCAATGTGATTCTCGAATTGCTTTAGTAAAAGGTCCAGCTTGGAAATGGTTTGATTTCTTTGAATTATTTGTCCAAATTAATTTAAACGTTTTCTATCATTTATTAATTAAGCCTGAGTTATCTTTCTGAGATACATAATGCTACTCTTTGACCATGAAATGAAGGTTAAGATTTTAGTCATCCTCCTATGCACAGACTCCAGACATCCTTAAGATAATACCACAGGAGTATTTGGCCATGGAGGATGCTGTGTCAACAGCTCTGTTTTAAGGGTGAGTCCAGGAATTCTTTGCAGACATTGTCAAAGAGACAGGTGTAGTTCTCTTCTCAATCTTCTATTTTATAATTATAGACTTTTTATCTATGTCAACAATTTTCTCATTTAAGGCTTGAATGATCTGATATCCCATAATAAGTTTGTGTATATGCTGTTTGAATTTGCAAAAAGCTAATGACAATTATGAAATGCTAACATTCTACATGTCTGTTTTTGTGCATGCTGAGTCCAGATTAGTGCTCTCCAAGGCAGTTGTGCAATCTGAAGTCATCAAACAACTATCTGATCACAATGGCTATCAATGTACTCAGGACAGAAGCTGACATTGAGGAGATGACTGAGAGAATGGTATGTTTCCTTCTTTTCAATCTATGACTGCCATGAAAGGATTTTCTCTTAAAATATTTTATGATGCTTTTAAATTCCTTTGTCCAAGGATTCATTTTATCTCTCAGTAAGACTATGAGTAAATTATTTATCTCCATTTCTTCGTCTACAGCACACTGGAAGAAAAACCTGATTGCCTAACATGTGAGGAGACTGCACCTGGAATGAAAAAATTCTGAAGAAGAGCACAATAAGGGAGCCTCCCCTTGAACTCTGTTAAGAAGCATAGTGATGAGTTCTATGTGTGAAGGCTTGTGACTGTGTTCTGAAGACCAATATCTGCTGAAGATAGCTAGGAAGAAAATTCTACACAACAGACTTTTACTTTTCCAATTCTACACAACAGCTGAAGGACTTTTGCATCTTCTTTTTCTTAACTTCACAAAATTGTTGCACTATATTTTGCTGGGATGTAAAGATATTATAAAATACATTTAACATGGATTCAGGTTGTGTGATGGAGCTCTGCAATTTATTTTTCCATGGATTTTTTTTTCTTTCCAGAAGCTTCAATGAAATTTTTTTTGCATCGTTCATTCACCCTTCATTAATATGAGCAATTTTCAGCTGAAGTTCACTCATTATATATTTGTGTAGATGGGAAGAAGTTTTACATTATAAATTAAATGAGATCTTCGAATTATGTAAGATATGAAATTTATATTAATTTTCTATATTGTAAAAAGTAATAGAAATGTAGGTTCAATTGTTTACTATGCTTCTGGATTATTTTATCATTCTTGTAAAGTTATAAACTGTGATTCATTTTATGATTTCACTACTTTCATAAGTGTCAGAATTGTATCCTTTGTAAGTATACTTTTACAGCAATAATGCATGACATAATTTCTAGTTGGTGCAATGTAATGTTAAATTTATCATGATTCATCGCTACAGTCAAAGAAACTGTGCAAAGGCAATTATGGTCAAATGTAATTTTTTTGTATCATATCTCTAACAGCTGTACATAGAGATTTAAGTTGTCTTTATAAGGAGTTTCCCTATCAGGTTAATGTAAATGTCATGCAGAATGTTAATTCCCTTCAAAGACAGAAAATGTTAGAAGAAAGTTTACTGTTGTAAGCAAATGGTGAAACCTTGAAGTGATTGTTTGTTTTGATGACATTTCCATTATGTATGCATTACTCAATGACTTTCATCTTGTTGTACAATGCAATATGCTTTATTTATAGGTACTTTACTTATGCTATGGTATCCCTTACTTATGGCCAATAATGTTCTCAGAGATATATACTGTACATATCTGCTAGCATGGATTGATGGCTTTTCCAATATTCTATTCACTTTGTATTTGATGTCTACTTTGCTGTTCCTTTTTTATGATTGTAATTAATCTAAAAACTAATATTTAATACTTAATGAAAATATTGTTACAAGTAGGGCTCCTGGACTGCCGAATGGGTAGCTCTTTCGCCTCAGTAAATTAGTCCAGTGTTCAATTCCCTGTGGGGGCCAATTTTCTTCGATATGAACTTAGCTTTAGAGAGGAAACTTTTTACAATGCCGCTACTACTATTACTTTCGGTAATCATATATCACGCCTTTAAGGAAATGCAAAGCGCACTTTCAAGTAGACAAAATTTTATTTATATAGATGCAAGATTTGTTATATCTACATATTGCTTTGACAATTTGCATATATAAGCGTTACAATGTAGCATATTCATAAATAGAGCTATTTTGGGATAAATCACCAAACCAAATAAGCAAATTGCAAAAGAGGAAGCATGCCTGCACACACAGTGGAAATGCTTAATGATTTGGAAGGAAGGCAAGAAATAAGTTAATAGTAATTATACAACATTTGTCATGTTTATACCAAAAAGATATCCTACCTCTTTAAGGTTGCATAGTTATGAAACTTGCCATTTTTAACATATCCTCCTCTCGAACTGGCTGTGGCTTGTGAGTGATGCTATTACACATTACTATCCTATTTAGAAAGTTGCAAAGTTTGCTTCTTTAATAATGCACCGAGGAAAACGACCAAAGCTGTTTCTAATCAGACTAAACCAATTGAACTCCGCAGAGGTGAACCTACAAGTTTCATGCATATGTATATGAAACTTGTAGATTTCTTTTGAAACATTAGTTGATACAATTATTTTCATGATATATAAATAGATGAAGGAATATTGTAGTTGTTTTGATGGTAAATATTGTAAAGAGGTCCACCAGCCTTTATTATTTTCATCCACTTAAATGCTCCTGTTCCTAAAAATGCCGATTTTTGGCTATTTTTCCAATGTGATCAAAAATCCGCCCCCAAAGGTACTTACACAAAGGGCAATATACAGGCTATACCATTCCACCCTAGCTGTTTCACTCAGCGCGCCTGTAAGATTGAAAAAATATGGTATATTTTAGATATGAAGTTAGTTAGTATCAGTAGTTCGGAGAAGCTTCAAAAATGGCAAAAAAAAAAACATCGAAAAAGTCGTGAAAACAGTCCTTTTCATAAGCAAATATCTCAAAAAGTATTCCTTTCAGGGTTATGAAATTTCATTTCTTAAATGTGCATTCCTTGCTCTAAATAATGGTGTATAAATCAGAAACGTGCAATCATTGGTGTATGAGCTACGATTTTTTTCACTGGTGGACCCCTTTGCAATATTTACCTAAAAATTGATTTGCAAAACATGTCTTTACGAGTGAAGAATTCTATGAATGAAAGAATTTGTAACTATTTGCATGCTTTGGACAGACTAAGTCTCAAAGATTTGCAACGTTTCGGAGGATTATTGTTCTGGATTTTGTTTATTTGGAGATTACCCATATTTTTAGTTAATGATGTTTTTGTGAGAGATACAGTTTGGCTAGAATTCCTTATTAAGGAAAACAATGTGTTGACAAAAAAAGTGATACTTGGAAATTTTACTAATGAGTTGACAGTATATTCTGACGCCATGCCAGGCTCTGTTGCCAGAGTAATTCCTGAGTGGCAAATTGTAAAAGCGTATCATTTTCAGAATCTGTATTCCATTAATTTGATGTAGACATTGGCATGCTTACTTGCATTAAAATGTGTTCACCGAAGCAGTGGACATGGAGGAGGATCCGAACATGGCAGATGCCAACCAGGCTGTTCAACTGTTCTTGCTCATGGACACCGCTAGTGCTGCAAAAGCCACAATCAAACGCATCAGATCCCAAGTTGGAGAAAAAGCCTGGCTATCATCTACGACGAATACGTCTCACATATCTACCCACCAACTACCCAGCAGAAGACATCAGCAACAGTGAGTAGTATGGGTGGCAACCCTTCCCAATCCCCTGCTAAACGCCTTAATGCAGACAGTGAATTTGTAGTTTTACCATCCCGAAAAAAGTGTAATCGCAACCCTACCTCAAATGTTACCCATTCCTTACCTACATCCAACTCCTTTGCACCCCTTGCCAACTTACCAACATCCAACCCTACCACCTCTTCCGCCCCCCTCACCAAATCAAATTCTACTCCCAAACCCACTTCAGTAAAGATCCCTTCTATTAAAGTCAAGATGTTTAACAAGTGGCAAAAAGTTGTAGGGCAACTTAAGAAAGTTACCAACTTCCCACCAGTTTGCACATTAGTTGCTCAAGATATTATTCTAATCAAGTGTTCAACTATTTCCGATTACAGAGCCTGTACTGATTTTCTCTGCAAAGTAAAAATTGAATTTTTCACTTATCAGATACCGACTGACAAAAATCTTGAATTCATAATCCGTCATCTACCCACTAACTCTGACCCTGATCTAATTAAAACTGAATTACTAGAACTTGGCTTCAATGTAATTAGCATAATACCTATGTTCACAACTAAACCCACTGCTGCTGACCTAGCAGAAGGCAAAAACTATGGCGAGCGTAGGCAGGTACCATTATTTAAGGCAACTGTTGGTCCCAATACCGACCCCGAGGCTTTTCTTAAAATCAATGAGCTTATTGGAATGACTGAAGAAATTAAACGTTTTCCCCCCACTTGCACCAACTCAATGTCTCAAATGCCTCGCTTTTGGTCATACCAAAAATGTTTGTAACCTGTCCCCAAATTGCTCCAGATGTGGCGGGAACCACTATTATAAAGACTGTCCAAATCCTATCTTAGAAACTAAAAAATGTGTCAACTGTCAAGGTCCTCATTCTGCCAATTACAAAGGCTGTCCCGTGTTTAAAGAACTCCGACGTAAAATTGTAGTTAAAACCAACAAAATCCCTACAAAACAACCCTACAAAATCCACCCACCTCTGCTCCCAATGCCTCCTCACCTACCTCCTTTCCAACCCTCCCAACACCTACCACCTCCTATGCTTCAATACTCCAAAATAATCCTCGCCCAAACCCACAGAATACAAGTCCTCCCTCTCCACCTAATCCAGATCCCACTTCCAACTTAACCCAAAGCAATCGTAATAATTTCTTTCAAAAGTTATTATTAGCATTTAACAAGATAGTTTCCGCTCCAACTCTCAAGGATAAAATCGTCACCTTCTGTTTAGAAGTAATCAACCTCCTTAATGAATTCTAAATTCTGACATAGCATCTTGCCTTAACTCAATTTAGATCTTACCTAGCCAAAAATACCAAAATTTAACACCTCTTCCCCACCCAACCTAACCTAAAATATTCCCCAAGTACAACGACAGTTCCGTTTGTATTATTCCTCACCCCAGAACTATGCCAACCATACTCACTGCCTATAAAGTGCCCTCCAAAGCACATTAGGCTACATGTGCACCGTCCCAACGACCGCAACGAAGCAATTAAGTGAAAATACCACCGATGATTGTAGAGCTGAACGCCGCAGACCCAAGTTAACTCTGGGTATATAAATGCATACCACCACCGCAACTAAATTTCCCTCATGCTGAGTCAATTCAGATGTAATTTTTAACGTTAGTCGTAAATTGACATTTAATTTCCGATTAAGTTGATATCATTTTGTTATTGTGGTTTCACATTTGCATGATTTTTATAAATTAGGAAAATTGTTTCGGTGAACCATCTGGATTAGACTCTCCTCGTGATGAAGGTTCCTGTTGTTAGTACATAGAAATTCCTCCCACGACAGTCTAGATACGAAAAAATCCTGGAACAGAATGTCTACTTGGTAAAACGCACTCTTTATCATCATGCTAATGATTATTTGTTTTATAAGGAAGATGATAGTTCGCCTAGTGGTTTTTTTTTAATCTCATATACTCTGTACCCCCTTTCGTTGCAGTTTGGTACATTATTCCCTCTTCCTATTATACTCGTAGTCCAACGTAAGATGCATTTCAAATAATCTGAGTATAGTTTTGAAAATCTTTTTCTTCCGCATTATTATTGTATTTATTTATTCGATTGTATTATCGTAGTGTTTCGAATTTTGTGGACTACAGAAGAGAACATTCTGTTGAATTGGAGTCGTAAATGTTCCTTTGACATCATAAAATGCGTCTTATGGGGAAATTCCACGTTGGTGTCGACCGCTGCNCCTTTATTATTATTATTATTATCATAATGATATCTAAATTCTGACATAGCATCTTGCCTTAACTCAATTTAGATCTTAGCTAGCCAAAATACCAAAATTTAATACCTCTTCCCCACCCAACCTAACCTAAAATATTCCCCAAGTACAACTACATTTCCATGTGTATTATTCCTCACCCCAGAACTATGCCAACCATACTCACTGCCTATAAAGTGCCCTCCAAAGCACATTAGGCTACATGTGCACCGTCCCAACGACACACAACTGCATCACTTCGCTCTGAAGATGGTTCCATCCCGACATGGCACTATTGTGCAAGAATGCATCTAAACAAAATTATCTCATATGAAAAAAGGACAATTAAAAAAATAGTGAATTGCTCACCGCTTACGTCGACCAAAGAGATTTACAAGGCACATGGTCTATTACCTATCGAAGACTTTTTAATAAGAGCTAGCCAACGCTTCGCAAATAATTTAAAATACACCCCCTCAGATTTCTTTGGTAATATTTTCAATCTACAAAAATCGGTTGAGAAGCCGAAATACAAATATCCTAGCTCGTGCTTCTACAGCAATGACATTTTAATTATTTTTAAATATTTATGATATTTATTGTATTTTATATCAGTTTCAATTCCTTTAAGTAATTTTAACTCAAATTAAAGCTTTTTAACTTATTTATTCCAATTATTTATTCTTTTTAACTTAATTATTTCAATTATTTATTCCTTCAATTTCTCAATCTTTTACGAGTATGTTTCCGAAATGGTCCACACCTACCAATGACTATCTAACTACATTTTTACTTATTAATAACTTTTTGTAAGAGACAAATATGCTTACTGACTTCTGCTATTATTGGAGCGATCTCAGCAAACAGCTTTTCCTAAAGCTAGGAGACGAGGTTTATCTTCATAAACGCGCAATAAGCTTTTCTCAAAGCTAGGAGACGATGACTGCTGCGTATTCTGCAGCTGCACCACAGCGACCACACCCTGGCTTCATCCAGCACAATGGAGAACTCATCCATTGTCATCGCCTCTCCTGCCTCACTCCCAGGAACAACATAAAGAGATCTCTTCGGAGAAGCGCCAAAGGAACCTTCTATAGCACCACCTGAATGAGATCCTCGTCTTGCGAAGAGGGCAGCTGAAGAAATGGAGTGCCAAAACAGTGGCTTCACCACTGTTTATACCAAAAGACGCTACCACATCAGCATCGCAGAAGAGACTGCAGCTGCGACCGCTGCACTAGCGAAGAAAACAGCTACCGCTTCTAAACCATCACCTACTCCGCAACTACCTACCAGAAATAGATTTACACCATTAGCAGCCTCAATGGAACAAGAAGAAACCCATCATCCAGAATCCTCTTCAACTGAACAACAATCAACCCCCAGGGCACCACCTGCAATCCAAGCATATGGAATCTTAAATATTCGTGCTTTTGCAAAAGACCTGGGCGACATCCTGAAATCAAATAACTTCACAGTACAACGACTTGGCCCAACAACACGCAAGCAAGAATCCCAAGATGGAACAGCACCTCCAAGAGGAGACTCCTGCAGAATCAAACTAAGTTCTCAAGAGGACTACGATACAATGAAGAAATTCCTCATCAGGGAAGGGATTGCGTTCTCAACATGGGCAGACAGGAAAGACAAGCTGCATACATACGTCATCAAAGGATTATCAGCAGAAACGCAAGAAGACGAAGTTTTTGACGACCTCAACACCATCGGTATTGCAGTCAGGAAAGTGAGACAACTACGCAACAGAGAAGGAAGGAAAGTCGCTCTTTTTTCCTTCTCAGCACCATCAACTCCTAAATGGAATCCTGGAAGGATCGCCCGCCTAACCACACTTGGTTATTGCAGAATCTCCATCCGTCCTTTCCATCACGATGGACCGCAGATATGCCACCGCTGCAATAGATATGGACACTCATCTGAACACTGCTATGCGACTCCGCAATGATTCCGATGTGCGCAACCTCATCTGATTGCTGATTGCTAACTCACCAAAAACGACACGGCCACCTGCTGCAACTGCGGAGGAGCACATCCAGCCGTCTCCAGATCCTGCATTTTTTGGAAACAAGCAAGAACCCAACGTGCAACACCATCCGATGATATTCAAACCACAGCAAAACCAGGAACCCTCCCGCGACCATCGCCACCAGAGCAGAGACAACCAGCACTGAATGCCTGGAAATCCCCATTGAAGTTCGTACCACCGCAGGTACAACGAAATGCACCTCAAATACGGCTTGGAGCAACCATCCCGAAAACATCAGCCTACAGAACAACAAACATCCCACCAGAGGAGTTCCCGGAACTGCCAATCTCTCAACCTCTGGATGCAGAATCAGCAG
Organism: Ladona fulva; assembly: GCA_000376725.2. Classification (NCBI taxonomy): domain Eukaryota; kingdom Metazoa; phylum Arthropoda; class Insecta; order Odonata; family Libellulidae; genus Ladona; species Ladona fulva. Next base: position 442,263 of record KZ308762.1, on the reverse strand, counting down.
AATCTTTGAAAATCCCACTCCGACAAAGACACCAAAGCCCTGCAAACCAACAAAATACTACCTCAACCGCAACACCCAACATGCAAGAAGAAATTCTTTCTCTAGAAAGAATTTGAAAACATGCTCCTTCGCTTCCAGGAGAGTGTCAACAAGCAACTAGCACAATTTGCGCTCATCATTAATAATCTGACAAACAATGCTCATGGCCCTTAAAAGGGCCGTCGAAAATCGCCCGCTCACCATCCTCTCCTGGAATGCGAGAGGAGCAGTAGGAAAGAAAACGCCAGAATTAATCAACCTACTTCAAAATCTACAAGTTGACGCAGCATTAATACAAGAAACGCACCTGAAACCACATCATCGATGGACTGTCACTGGTTTTACAGTCCACAGAACCGACCGCTCTTCTGCACCCGGACTGGAAAAACGACAAGGCGGTGGAACGGCAATACTCATCGCAGACCATCTCACAGGAACAATAAATCTGCCTACACCTACAACTCAACACGGACTGGAAGCGACCAACGCGATAATAAACACACAACATGGACAAGTGCAGCTTACCTCTCTCTACCCGCCACCGATTCAATGAAAACTCTTTTGGAGACATCTTGGACTTAGACCTTCCCACCATCACTGCAGGAGACTTAAACGCCAAGCATCCCTCTTGGAGCTCTACACACCAAAATCACTCTGGACGCCAACTCATCAAATGGGCAGCTCTCAAAGGCATCTCCATCACTGGCCCAAGTCCTACTTACTTTTCAACAAAAGGAAGAGGAAATGTCATTGACATTTTTCTGCTCCACAAATTTACCAACCCAAAGACAGTCTAAACAGTTCCGGCACTCGACAGCGATCATCTCCCAGTCATAGCATATTTCGGCACTGAACCGACCAACATCAGCTTTCCACTCCGACGAAACATCGCTAAAACTAACTGGGAAAACTTTCAGAAGCACATTTGCGACTCTCTACCGCCTTTGCCCACGAATCTCCAGACACCGGAGGAATTGGACCATGCAGCAGATACCATTACAAACTGTATCCATGAAGCAGCGGAATACTCAGCACCACACCGCCAAAGATTTGGCCCTCCAAAGATTGAACTCCCAACGCCCATTATTGCAGCAATTAGAGAGAAAAACCAAATAAGGAGAAAATGGACGAGAACAGGAGATCCCCATCTATACCGAGCATATCGCCAAATGCAGGGAGAGATCAACACCACCATTAAGGAATGGAAAAATGCAGCCTGGAAATCCAAACTCACTTCCCTTGCAGCTAAGGACGGCTCCCTCTGGAGATTCGCGAAAAACCTCACATCAAACAACCCATACCATCGCACATTAACGAGCGGTTAATTTTTCTATAAATTTCCAGGTGTGTCCATCTGATGTTGATTCAAACATGAATTCATGGTGAATGGCGATTTGTCACTATATGGCCCTTAGATGCTTAAGTCTCCTTCTCCCCTTCCATCTCATAGAAACCATACCCACTAGAAATTTAATTTTGAGACAAAAAGTAATTAAACATGTACTCTTCAGTATTTAAGGAGCTGGCTGAGGCAAGCAAGGACCTTCTCCTCCTATCCTTCTGACAGCATGTATCAGCTCTATTAGCAGGATATGGCACCCTTCTTCTACAGTCTATGTCAGCTCTTGAAGCAGGATGAGGCATCCTATTCTGATGGCAGGTATCAGCTCTAGTATCAAGATATGGCACCTTTTCTTCTACAGCCATTGTCAGCTTTATTGGCAGGATGTAGCATCCTTTTGTGATGGCAAGCATCAACAGAATTGTAGGACGCTGCATCTCCCTACCTTTCATAACCCTTCTTCCTTGTCCTGAGAGTAACTGATGAACTGGAACCACTAGAGTGGCATAACAGTCTTTCTGTTTATTCTGCTAACATGACCCCTTTTTTTTATAAGTGGCTTTAGCATACTATCGGCTTGAAACAAGGACTAGAACGTGGCCTAGTAATGATGAGAAGTGTGGTCGGGAAAAAACTATAGACTAAAGCTAAGAGTTTTAAACCTAAAGCTAACCTAAGATATACAAACTAATGGCTAATCCTAATGTAGTTGGTAGGTGTTGCCCCCTTCTGTTTTTTTCGCTTTGTATTGACATTTTTGTTTTTATTTTTAATTTTTATTAAATATTTTTATTACTTTTTTTATTTTTTTAACTTTATTTTATAACTTGCTTCTATTTTATATGTTAAAGACCTCTTGGGTGTTTTTTTTCTTTTTTTCCTTGGGGCAGAGCACCATAGTTTCTTGATAATATTGTTGTTGACATTTTTGAGTTTACTCTTAAATTTATGAACGATTTTTCGGGCTAAGTCACAGATAGTATCCAAGTTATGGAATTTTTTTATTTCGGATAGCCTGACTAAGCGATTGGAGTTGGTGGCCTGACGGATTAGACTGTTGTAGAATTTTTCTAGGTTTTTTATATTTGCTTTAGAGGTATTGAAGGTAATTGGGGAACCATATAAAATTACTGGTGCTATTGCGGAATGGATGAGCCTGAGTTTGGTGGGTGCAGACAAAGGGCTTCGCTTGTTGAGGAGGGGGGCAAGTGTTATACTGCGTGAATACGCTTTGCTGAGGGCAGATTTTAAGTGGTCAGTCCATTTGAGGCTTTGTGTCAAAATTATACCGAGGAATTTGTGCTTGTGGGTTCGAGGGATGATTGTTTTGCTTAGGGTTATTGGGGAGTGCGGGTGACGATTTTTAAGATTACTGAAGAAGATATAGGAACTTTTGGTAGCATTTACTGAGATCTTCCACTTAAGGCACCTATTGTTGTATTTGTGCAGATGGATATTGATTCTTTTAGATGAAGTTTCAGGATTTCTGGATAAAGAGAGGAAGGCGGTATCATCAGCGAAGAGGAGGTTCTTCACTAGTTTTGTTTGGGAGATGTCATTCATATAACAATTAAACAATATGGGACTGAGCACAGAGCCTTGCGGAAGACCTGCTGAAACTAATTTGTAATGGGAAAGGGAGTTTCCGAATTTCACTTGAATGTTTTGGTTGAATAAGAAGTGTTGAAGGATTTTGAGGAGATATGTTGGGAAATTATAGAGGGTGAGTTTGTATAGAAGACCATCATGCCAGACTTTGTCAAAAGCCTTTTCAACATCTAAGAAAACTGCGTGAGCGGTTTGTTTGAAGTTATTGTGTCCGGTAGTTATAGACTCGACTAGGTTGAGAAGCTGATGGTGTGTTTAATGGTAATTGCGGAATCCCATTTGATCATGTATTATTATATTATTGAGTTGAAGGTGATTTTTGATTCTGGTGAGTAGAGCGGTTTCAAAGATTTTTGAAAGAGTTGGAAGGAGGGAGATGGGCTGATGGTTTTGGGGTAGGGTGGGGTCTTTGTTTGATTTGGGAAAAAGAATAACTTGGGCCAATTTCCAAGAGGTGGGGAAGTGGGAGATGTTTAAGCAAGCATTGAATAAGTCAGAAAGGAAGGTCAGAAAGTAAGGAAACCGGGTGGCAAGTTTAAGCATAAAGTTGGAGATTCCGTCGTGGCCAGGTGCTTTGTGATTCTTAGAGCTGTTTATTATTGATTTAATTTTGTTTGGGAGGATGGGTTTAGGTTTGGAGATGGGGGTAAGTTTTAGAGTGGAGCTATTGTGAATGATATCAAGGTCTTGTTTAATATTGAGTGGGGAGGGATGTCATGACAGATTGGAGATAGTTGACAAAGATGTTGGTCTTAATGTGGGGGTCGCTTATGTAGGTGTGTTTATGAAGTAATGGAGGGGAGGTTTTATTGGTGGAAGACAGAGATTTGGCCATCCGCCAAAGGCTGTTATTCTCAAAATTGAGTGAGGATAATTTGTTGTTCCAGAGATTATTTCTGAATGCCTTAATCTCTTTTCTAATGGCGTTTTTTGCCAACTGATAAAGAATTTTGTCTCGAGGGTCCTTGTAGGTATGATAGTGGCGCCGGTGGTGGTTTCGCTGAGAGATAAGGTCGAGGATGTGCTTGGGGAGCTTAGGATTTTGATGGTTAGGTCTGGGGACTGTTTTTGACGAGGAGATTTTGGCAGAAAAAAAGAGATCGGAGATTAATTTGGTTTGAGCATCTATGTGGATAGGGGTGGCTTCTTGCAGGAGTGGGATGTGATGGATGTGGTTTTGAAGAAATTCGTGAAATTTGGTCCAGTTGATTCTTGTGGTGGAGCGGATAGGCGATGAAGTAGGAGAGTGCTCTAGGTTGAATATTAGGGGTAAATGGTCGGAGTCGAAGTCATAAATGGCCTGGATGGAAATGGGATGATAGTAATTGATGGCAATGAGGAAGTCAAGGAGATCTACGGAGGTGGAGTTATGGATATGCGTGGGCTGGTTTGGGGAGTGGATGGTGATGTTATGAGAGAGAGAGCATTTAGGTTGTTGATTAATTTAAGGTCGTTACCGTTAGGGTTTGAGACTTGACAGCCCCAGGCAGTATGTTTACTGTTCCAGTCTCCTGCAAACAGGTTTTTACCAGGCAACTGGAGCAATTTCAATAGGTCGTTCTGGAAAGTGGCACCTGAGTACTTTCGCCTAGGGGGGATATATACGCTAAAGATATTGATGGTTTCATTGTTACAGTTAAGACTAATACCTATGTATTCTATTACATTCATTATAACTCTAGGCAAGATATTAAAAACTAGTTCATTGCTAATGGCTATGGCCACACCACCACCTCTTGTAGGTCTGTCATTCCTGATGATAGAGAAGTTTGGAATGAATACGTTTTTTTTTCTAGAGAGGAAAGTTTCTTGTAAGAGGCAAATTTTTATGTCCCACTCATTTAAGAATTCTGTGAGTTCATTAGACTTGTCCGATATACCATGGCAGTTCCAGCTTAGAATATTTGTGCTAAGTGCCATAGATCTTCATGATTTCCTGCAATATAAAGAGCTTTTTTTCCTGAAGGGTATGGAGGGATTTGATCTGGTTAATAATGTTGATGGTCCATGGGATTAGATCATCGGAATCATGGATCATGGGGTTGGTCTGGGGGTACGGTGGCTGGTGGTCATTGGGGGTTAGAAGGCTGGGGGGATAATACTGCTTGGCGGAAGGAGGGGGTAGGGAGTGGAGGAAAGTTGGAGTTGGTATTAGGTACAGGAGGAATGATTTTATTTCGGTGTAGTATGGCTTGCTTAGCAGTGAAGCTTTGCAGCAACGATAATTTGCTGGGTGGTTGAGGTTGCAATTGAAACATTTTGGGTCGTCTTCCTTAGATTTTTTACAGTCGCTGGAGTCATGGGGCCCTCCACACTTGACGCAGTTGGCAGACATATTACAAAAGTTCCGGGTATGACCGATACGCTGGCATTTGTGACATTGGACGGGTTGTTTGGGTTTGATATAATCAGACACGAAGATGGAACATTTGGTTAATATTTTTGATAGTTTCAGGGTTGTCGAGGTGTTGAGTGGTAACCTTAAATAAAGGGCAGGGTCTCAAAGTTTCACAAATTTTTAAGCCTTGTAGCTGCTCTGAGGTGGTGGGGCAGGTGGTAAAGATTTGACTTACAATAATGACAGGGATATTTTTGGCTGAAAATTCACGCTTGATGTTTTCACAATCTGTATTGGCAAGGAGATTACAAACTACAAAGTCACAGTTTTTTTTACTCGGGATTTGATAAGTATAGAATTCACAGTGGGTGCTTTTGAGATAAGATATACATTTAAAATAATCATTAACAGTTTGGTTTTTAACTAGTATAGTGCTGGCTCCAGCCATTTGGCAGACTGGAGGAAGGTTTGTGTTAGTAATAATGCCCTTGAGGGTATTAGGCCAAGTTTTGGTAAAATTAATTTTAATGGAAGGGATTTTGGTTTTGGAGGGTTGTAGGTTAGGTGGGGGTGGTGCTGAGGATGAAGGTAGGTAGTCATTGCGAATTGGGTCAATTCGATTCTTCGTTGGGATAGGTTCAGATGAAGTGGGTTTGTCAATTGTACTAAATTTACGTTTGTGGGACACTGTTTTGAAACCGATAGTATTGACATTCTTTGAGCCACTGTTATCATTTGAATCAAGGGTCGCAGAAGAAGTAACGAGACTGCTATGTCCACTCACCATTCTCCTGCGTAGCAAGGCAGCCCATTGATCCTCGGTGTAGAACTCTCTAAGCATGGCGAGTCCGTCCAGAAGGTCATTCATTGCGGCTTTCAGGTCAGTCTGTTTGTTGATGTAGTTGGCGGTGCGGTCCTCCACCTCCATGTTAGTTGAAGAAGAGCTGGAACCTTCGACATCCGCAACTTTGGGGTTACTCATGGCTGGAGACGAAGCAGCAGAGGCGCGGTGTTGAGGCACTCCCCGGGGGGAGGCGCTGGTGGTAGGATGTCAGTTCAGAGAATGGGGTGCTGCACAGAGGCAGTTCGCTCAAGAGTTAAACGGCCCTTTTCAGGGCCACCTGCGGTGGCGCTCGGAACTAACGGATTGCTCTGCAATGGTCCACACTGCAGAAGGAGGTCAGTGCTAGTTCACTCTAGCTTGACTGAAAAGCCATCTTGCTAAAGTAAGAGCGATTTTTGGCGCAGATTGGAGAGCAATCAAAGCACACAGAAGTCCCAACTGCCTGTATAGCGATTTTTCCCTTAGCGGGCCTACCTTTCATAACTGCCAGCATCATCTTTTTAGCAGGATGCGACATTCCCTTGCTCACTCTGTCTTTCTCAGGTATTTTGTTGTTTTCTTTTGTCATTTTTTGTTTACTCAGCCAATACATACAAGGTGTGATCAAAAAAAGACCAGACTGATTTTATTCTGCACAAACCGTTCAACGGATAGAAACGAGACAGTGCGCCATCTAGCGACACATCTGACGACTAAAATGAGAGATATTGCGTTTGTTTACGTCGAGTTGTTACGCAGCAGCAGCCGTACGTGTCTTAACCTGTTCGTCGCTGCGTGCAGCGGCAGCAATGAAGGAGCTAGAGGAGAGGAAGGAGCATGTTGACAGTTGTTTTGAAAACGACTGAAAAGATTGCTGTGGATTCAGTGTCTGGCAAAAATATCTGGTTCACTCAGTTGGATTACTTCTGCAATTTCAACACTAGTCAAGGTAAATTAAATTAACATTAATATAGTTAAGATACCTATTGTAGCAAGTTGCAGTTCAATGAAAAAATGGATTAGCCAGTTTAGCAGGCTGTTAACATCTTAGCTATTTACAAAATGTACTTCATCTGAAATCATAAATGGATTGCTTATTCAGCATTTGTATTTGCCCCCCTTCAAGTGTATCAAGCATTTGAGTTGGCAGCACTAGGTGGTGACACCATCTAGGGCACGTGACTTGACAGTCAGAGAGTTGGAGTCATTTTTCCGGTGTGGATGGTCTTTAATGTGATTTGATTATTTGTGCTATAATTATTTACCCTCAGTACGTAAGCTGCTGTCTCAAGTAAAAGTAAGTAATCACTCTTTCTGTGGAACACTTTTAACCTGAATTATGTTAGCTACTAAGGATATACTGCATATGTGTGTGAAACCTTGTGTGTTCGTCTGGCACCATTATTATTTTGACAGGAAGCTTTTGCCTAAGTTGGGCCACCACGTGTTGGGCCGGTCCATTTTAGACTATTAAATGATGTAATTAGGAAATTAATTACTTTTTAAAAATAATAATTTTACTTCCACAATAAATATTTAATATATTTGGGTGAATATTTGCACAGGTTTTCATGATGGAAAAATGGGTACGTATTGGAAACGGGATGAAAAACATTTGCAGATGGCTGTGGCAGCATACAAGAATGGTGACTATGGACTAAACGAATGTGCCCATGTGTATGGAGTGCCTAAAGCTACAGTAAAGAGACACGCTGATGGTAAGAATACTTTTTCGAAAGCAGTTAAATCTTTCAGTAAGCAAGCAACCTTTACTGCAGAGATGGAAAAGGTTCTCGCCAAACACATTCTCCTGTTTGAGGAGAGGTTTTTTGGATATTCAATCAAAGACATCCATAAGCTAGCCTTTGACATTGCAGAAAAACACTCATTGCTCCAAAATTTTAACAGGGAAAAAAAAATGGCTGGAAAGTGGTTTTATTTCTTTATGAAACGAAACCTACAGCTATCCCTCCATCAGCCAGAAGGGACTTCAATGGCTTGAGCTAAGGGGTTCAATCGCGAGAATGTCAGCAAGTTTTTTGACCTGCTTGAAAAAACAGTTGATGAAAACGCCATAACAGCAGACAGTGTTTAACATTGATGAATCCAGGTATACAATGGTGCAAAAACAGCTTCAGAAAGTAATTGCTCGAAAAGGCAAGCACCAAGTTGGATACGAGTGGGGAACGGGGCGGGGTTATTCATACCACCTATGACAATTTTCAAGAGAAAAAGGAAGCCACAGGAGCTTGAAATGGTTGCCCCACTAGGTAGCGTGATAGAGATTTCCGACACTGGATACATAAATTCAGAATTGTTTGTATCGTGGCTCAAGCATTTCAAAAGGCATGTGAATTGCAGTATTGAATCACCTGTACTTCTACTACTAGATGGTAACACCACAGACAGCAGAAATCTGGAGGCAGTCGAGTATGCTCGAGATAATGTCATCATCATGTTGCAGTTGCCAGGCCACACAACTCACCAATTGCCGCCACTTGATGTAGCTTTTTTTGCGCCCCTTCAGAAATACTCGTTAGAGGTTGATGAAAATGTGGCAGATGAGCCTACTTCTAGCAAAAGGTTTCAGGAACACCTATATAGGGTATGCAACGGCGTATTACAGTATTAGCTTCATAATATATTCGATTTGTCATCGCAATCGTTTTTTTTACAATTAATCGATTGCTTCGTATATAACAGATTATATTTATAGAATATCGATTGATAATAGTGAGAAATAAAACTCAAAATCACTTATAAGTGTTTCCTTTAGCCTCATGGCGGCTCGCCGCTTTTATGTATGTATGTAAATAGGAACGGCCACTTGTTTATTGGAAGCAGACTTCTTTTCCACTATCTGGGTTCTCGTTGTCTCCAATAAGGAATAAGTAAGAAACCAATGCACTACAATTTGCCACTACACTACAGTAGGTCAAGGGTTTGTAAATTCCCATTATGAACATCTAAGGATGTGCCCTAGGCTCCCTAAAATAATATGGTAAATGGCTCCTCCTTTGTACACAATGGAGGATTGAAAGGCCTTCCCACACAAGGGAAAATGCCTAAGTCTCTTGTGTGGTCTCACAGCAATATAAAGTGAGGACCTCCGCTCATACCTTGGCAACATTGCTTGCCGATTAGCTTTTCTAAGAAGCCCTTTCTAGCTTTGCGGAAATCCGAATCAAGAGCTGCTCCTCACAAGTTCATAATGGGAATTTGACCGACGCCCCACAATATACATGTGGTAGTTCCTTTGTTTCTTACTTGTACCTCATTGGGCATATTTTTTGTCTTCATTTCTTACCCCCACTTTCTCAGCAGATAACATAGAAAGCTTCTGAAGTATTTCAGTTCTGTTTGCTATGCGAGTGAGAGGCTTATTTTGTAGTGTGGTCCTTAGATCTTCTCTGAAAGTGATTCCTTTTATAAAGTTGAGGATATAACCAGGGCGAATGGGTGATTCTGATGTTTCAATGTTTAGCTCAGATGAATCTGATAATTCATACAATCCATCGTAGTGTGATTAAGAGAGTGAATCTTCTTCTTCACAAGAGGGGAGCATGGATGAATCATCTTCTGAAGAAGAGGAACGTGGATCTTCACCTTCAGGAAGTTCGAGCACTTGGGGACCTTGCAAAGAGTCTGTGCAGAAACATCGGTTTTCTGGTGATTCTGGCTTAGGGGTGCAATTGAACATTACAGTTCCGGTGAGTGTCTACAAACATTTCCTGAATGATGATGTGCTGAAACTTATAGTGGATGAGACAAACAGATATGCGAATCAACTCAGATCATCAGTGACACTAAGCAGAAAATCTAGAATGCAGAAATGGAGGGATACGTGTAAGAGTGAAATTCAAAAGTTTATCGCCATTCTTATAGCAATGGGTATAGTGCATTTCCAAAAAATGAGACTGTACTGGTCGCAGAAATCACTCTATAGAAATGACATGATTAGAGGTATAATGAATCGCGATAGATTTGAATTATTACTGAAGTGTTTCCATTTCAGTAACAATGCTGATCAGACCACAAAAGCTGATAGACTTACAAAAGTGAAGCCCCTAATTGATCTAATTTGTGGGAAATTTCAGACGACAATTACTCCAGGGGAAAGTTTTGTAATTGACGAATCCATGGTACCTTGGAAGGGTAGACTTTTCTTTCATCAGTACCTCCCAGGAAAGTCTCACAAATATGGCATAGTGTTATAAGTTATGCACACCGAAATCGTATACATATAATCTTCAGGTTTATGCAGGAAAAACTGAAACTACGAAAGGAAAAAGAGTAGGCCATGGACATGAAGTTGTGCTACAGTTGACCACAGGACTATTGAATGAGGGCAGAACATTGTACATAGATAATTTTTATACAAGTGTTGGTCTGGCAGAAGAACTTTTAGAAAATAAGACGTGTGTATGTGGCATGCTCAGATCAAACCGAAGAGGTAACCCTAGAGAGGTTTGTGCAAAAAAACTAAAAAAAGGAGAAATTTTGGCAAGAGAGAACAGAAACAGTGTGCGAGTTATGAAGTGGCAGGATAAACGTCCCATGCTTATGATCTCTTCCAATCCTGAACTTGCAGAAAATGTTGTGCCTTCCACATCCAAAAATAAGAAAGGGGAGATTGTGATGAAACCAAAATCTGTCTTAGCATACAACAAAGCTAAGAAGGGTGTGGATGTCTCCGATCAAATGTCATCATACTATACATGCATCAGAAGAACCCTAAAATGGTACAAGAAATTAGCCATAGAACTGCTTCTGGGCTCATGAATGGGTAATATATTATAATTATGGCCAAAATAAGAAAATGGAAATGTTAAAATTTAGGGAAAAAGTACTCGAAGGTCTACTGAAAAATGAAGTATGCGAAACTGATCCTGCGGGAAGTGCAACAACCTCAAGGAAAAAAAAAAAACAGTAAGGCATCAGCTCCGAAAATATGAAGGCTCTGCTAGACAAAGCAGAAAAAGGTCTCAGTTGCTATAAGTCAATACGGAATGAAAAGGGACCGAAAGAAGCAAATGCAAAGGCAAAGAAGGTAACTACGTTCTGTGAAGAGAAGGTCGACCAACGATGTGTTTGCAATGCTTCAACATAATTCATAAATAATATTTGGAGGACATTTGTAAATTTTTCTGGCTTATCTTTTGTTTGAATACTTTTTGAAACTTTTTGGCGTAAAAATATTTAGGTGAATTTTTGTTTGCCTTGCTTTCTTACATAAGAATAACTTGTGATATTAAGCTGCTTATTTCTGGAGAGATAAATGATTTTTTTGTTATTTTATTATTTGCATTAAATTTTTTACGTAATAATTTTTTCTACAACAATTCTACCTGAAATATAAATTATACTGATGTTATAATAGCAAATTATTAATCTTATATGATAGGTTTCAATTGTCATTTCGGTCTTGTACTCTTACATTTTGCAAAATGTTGCCTGTGTTTCATAAGAAATTAATCTGAGGACAACAAATAATGAAAGTTTTTTACTCAGTATCATTAAATTTTTTAAAAAGATACTTAACTGTGCTTATATGAATAAAATACTTACCTTTTACTGACATTGAAATAAAAATATACCAACAGAAAACCTATCGCACTTATTATTTAACTTGAGAATCCGATAGCTAAGTTTCCTGAGGAAGTCAGTCGGAATACCATAATCAGAACATCCCTGTGGGCGTAAATAGAATCCACGTTTTCCTTTCGGGCATCCGAGAGTGAAATAGGCATGTATTCTTATGGAGGATTTGGCCACCGGTGATGCAAGGCCGCTATGGGTCCGATCGCCCATGACCCACCGGTGGGTCATGATGCCCACAGAGACGAACCGCCACGACCTACCGGTGGGTCATGCCGCCGCGAATGTGTTAACAGAGTGACCATCAGTATGAAGGTGATTCAAGCTGGTTTTGTGTTTTGTGTGGCACAGTAAAGAAAGAAGACATGATCCAGTGTATGAGTTGCAGATCATGGGTTCATACACGATGTGCCAAAGTGAAACTCAGCATAAATAATATTTTTGTAAAGATTGCTATTAGACCTTTTTGTAACGATGTTAATCACTTGTTTGTTTATTTGGTATTTTTCATGTATTAAGTATTTTTAAGAGTGTTCTCATTTACATTATGGTCACATTTCTGCATACTTAACACATTCACAACAGAGGCCATTTTCAGTGTTTTACCCCTGAAGCGTAAATTTCAAAAGTTATGATTTTTTCTCTTAAAATAGCATGAAAACGTCTTAAAATACTTAAAATGAAGTGTTTTTAATTTTCAGTAGAGGACAGGGTACAAAAATAACAATTTTATATCTGCCCCTGCAGTTTATGCTGTCCCGTTCAACTTATTTTAATTTCGTAAATTCTGTTATCCGATTTCAAAATTTTGTTTATCAAACTTTAAGGTTATTATCTGATAATAAAATGTATTTAGAGCAATGTATAAGCATTTTCTATGTAGTAAGTTTATACGATAACTATATTTCTCGCGGTATAATCATATTCTTGATACATTTATTCGCTATCTTTGATTCTCTCCTCACATTTTTGAAAGAACCGCTTTTTCAAATAGTTATTTCTCTAATCTCAGTGAAATCTTGTCTCCTTTACTTGGTATGCTGGGATTTTATGGTCCTCGAAACAGACGGTGGAGTGGGAAGGAAAACATCCTTACAGGCTTTAGGATATGGTCCCCAGAAGAGGGTACTTGTACTGTTAGGTTAGTCAACCAGCCTAATTTGAAGATCTCCAATCTTTGCAACTGCATTTTTATTGCTATTCCCTAGTTTTTCATACACATGCTGATCTTTCACTGTTTACTCCTAGCAGCATATTTTATTACAATGAATGACTTCATTCCCATCCCAGAACTTGCCTAACATCGCTTTCCCTAATGCCGAAATTTTGCCCAGCTGCATGTTCAGAACTTTTAGACCAGGATTTCTTACCAACGCACATGTCAAAACCAAATTCATGAAGTATCAGCTGCATGGCTTTAGAAAAAACTGTTCCACCACCACTGCCATCAACTTAATCAACAAATCATTTCCTCTTTAAATAGTAATGAATTTGTCCTGGGGACCTTCTTCGACCTTAGCAAAGCTTTTGATACCATAAACCATGAAATCCTTTTCATGAAACTGAAGAACCTAGGAATTAATGGTGCCGCACTACAATGGATTATGTCCTTTCTGTCTGGCCGTCACCAAACTGTCAAAATACCAACTGTTGCAGCTAATATCAAACATTATATATATTCTAAACCTCTCTTCTTAAACTCTGGAGTTCCCCAAGGATCTGTTCTTGGGCCCTTATTGTTCATAATATTTATCAATGATCTACCAAGTACGTTTTCAAACACAAATGTTGTACTCTATGCTGATGATACTACCACCATTAGCCGTTCCAAAACACTGAGTGGTCTATATTTCAGCGCCAGGAAATCAGTTGAATCAATGGCCAAATGGTGCAGTGATAACAATCTTCACTTAAATGACAATAAAACTGTGTTTCTTCAATTTCATACAAAAATTTCTCCTCCAAATACTACTCCTTTGCTTAAAGTAAATCACTTGCTCAGATTCCGTCAAAACCCTTGGACTATACATTAGGGATGATCTAAATTGGTCTCACCATATCACTCAACTTACCAGCAAACTTTCAAGCAAAATTTTTCTCATTCGAAGGTTAGTCAAGATTGTTTCTCTAGAATCTCTTATTGCAGTTTATTATGCCAATATTTACTCCCACTTATCTTATGGAATTATATTCTGGGGAAACTCTCCCTTGGCAATCAAAGCCTTCTCTGCACAAAAGAGAGCCATAAAAGCTCTTCTAAACGTGTCTATCAGAACTCCTGGACGTCCTCTTTTTCTACATTTAAAGTTTCTCACTCTTCCCTGTATCTATATCCTTTCTTGTGCCATGTTTGCAAAAAATAATCTTCATCTTTTTCCTTTCAACTCCAACATCCATTCTCATTATACTCGCCAAAATAATGATATTCACCTTTATGACCACTCACTTTCCCTCTCCCTTAAAGCCCCTCATCACTCAATCTCTCTCATTTACAACAAACTTCCTGCAACCATCAAAGACTGCTCGTGTACTAAATCTTTTAAAAATAAAGTCATGAGGCTCCTTTCACGAAAGGCCTATTACAGTATCCAAGAATATC
>KZ308762.1:330724-427439 GCA_000376725.2 Ladona fulva | reverse complement strand
GTTATCGCAGGTGAAAGACAAAATAGATCCCTCTGCACTATCGGGGGTCTACGAGCTGCAGTGTGAAACCTGCCCCCTTCGTTACCGAGGACAGAGTGGTAGGTCGGTAATGAAAAGAGCCGAAGAACATCAAAGAAGCTATCGTTTAAGAAATCCGGATGCCTCAGCGTTTGCAGCCCACCTGCTGGAGAGCGGACATTGCAGTACCTTTGTACCTAAGATCCTCCACCGGGAGTCGAAGGGGAGAAAGCTGGACGCCCTTGAAATAATAGAAATCACTTCTGAGGGAAACCTCACGAATGAATATAAGTTTCAAAACCCTTCCCCTCTCCTTACCCTCCCCTCAAAGTTCTCTTAACTATATATATATGCTGCTACCTTCCTTACCCTTTACCTGAAGATTGCCTTTGTGCCGAAACCTGTCTAAAATAAAACCAAATAGTGTGGAAGTTTACGAAGTTTTATTTTTCATAATCTTTAGGATGTCCTTCCACGAAGTACGGCCTTCCATGATAGAATTTACTGCTTTGTAGTCCTTGGCTAAATAAATTTGAATTTATATACTACCCTAAAATGACTAATTTAGGCTTTGAAAATTACTAGAGAAAGTTAACCCTCGGAATTAATTATGAGCCGCCTCTTCCCTAAGCACGATCTCCGGCTATCGCATCATTCTTTGAAAATGGATGGCATATCCAAAGCTGCCATATTATTTATAAGTGCAATATTGAACACTTGGGTCACTTCACATCCGTGCTGTCACCCATTCCTCTGCTTTACGTCACACCTGTGGTTTTTTTTCTCATTGATAAGATTTTTCTCTTCTTTTCGTATATACAACGAAATTCAATCCTCATAAATGGTGGATTCTGACACCTTTATTCCTACTTTATCTGAATCGGAAGATTCGGAATATAAGGTAAGCCTTCTGATACGGAT
The DNA here is from genome assembly GCA_000376725.2 of Ladona fulva. Taxonomy (NCBI): domain Eukaryota; kingdom Metazoa; phylum Arthropoda; class Insecta; order Odonata; family Libellulidae; genus Ladona; species Ladona fulva. Next base: position 426,500 of record KZ308762.1, on the reverse strand, counting down.
GAGGAGAGTGACCCCCTACCTGGTCTACTAGGTTTAATTAATAGCAATTAAGAGCCACAAAGATATTGTCAAAGCCACCAAAATCTATCATGAGCCAATATTGTAAAGAGGGTAAAAGCAACTGAAATGCCACTCATCTGGTCTCAGTCTCCATTCAAGAAGAAAGACAACAAATGAGAAGGATGAGGAGAGTGAAGACATCACTTCCAATGAAGAAGTTTTCAGCGAAGACATCTCAGAGGAAGAAGAAGACAGAGGAGCAGACAAAAGCACCACCACATGGGGGATGTGCAAAGGAAGAATTAGACAGTTTCCATTTTTAGTTTCTAGTGGTTTTTAATATTAATTTAGATTTATCATCCCCAATAACTGGGTACAGAAATTTTCTCAGTGATGAAGATCTAGATTTAATTGTGAGTGAAAGTAATAGATATGCGAATTCCTTCATTCTTTCTAGAGGAAAACGATCCATTATCCACAACTGGAAAGACACGAACTCTAGTGAAGTGAAAAAGTTCATTGCAGTTCTTATGATGATGTGAATCAATCACGTATCACAGATGAGACTCTATTGGTCTCAAATACATTGTACAGGAATGATTTCATTGCAAAAACCATGAAAAGGGAGAGATTTGAATTAATTTTAAAATTTTTCCATTTTAATGACAATTTAGCATAGTCTTCTAGCCAGAACGTCAATAGGTTATCCAAAATTAAGACTCTTCTTGACGTCATCTGCCGCAATTTCCAAAAAACATTGACTCCAGGAGAGAGCGTGGTCATAGACGAGTCCATGATTCCTTGGTGAGGGAGGTTGTTTTTTAGACGGTATATTCCTGGTAAAGCTCATAAATATGGTGTGAAATGTTACAAGGTGTGTACACCTGAAGGATATACTTACAATATGAAAATTTATAGTGGAAAAAATTAGAGTACAGGAACTTCTGCCATCAGTTACACCCATCAAGTTGTGCAGACACTAATGGCAGGTCTCCTTGATGAAGGTAGAACATTGTATACAGACAATCACTATTCAAGTGTAATGTTAGCAGAGGACCTTTTGAAAAATAAAACTTACGTTTTTGGAACTTTGCAACAGAACAGAAGAGGTAATCCCCAGGATGTGTGCATGAAAAAATTGAAGAAAGAGGAGGTATTCTCAATGGAAAATTCCAGCGGTGTTAGGGTGATGAAGTGGCAGGATAAAAGACCTATTCTAATGATCGCCTCAAATCCAGACATAAAGGATACGGTAGTCTCATTGAGGAAAAGAGGCATAGAGCAGGAGGTGAAGCACGTTCTAGAATATATTAAAGCTAAAAAAGGTGTTGATGTGTCGGACCAAAAGATGGCTTATTATACCACTCTTAGGCGATCTATGAAGTGGTATAAGAAAGTGGCCATTGAAATTTTACTAGGAACCTGCATAGTAAATTCGTGGGTTATTTTTAATAATTTTGGAGCAAGAAGGAAAATGTCAATATTTCACACTTTCTCTACTCCCGTGGTGCCTTCTAGAATCAGACAGTATTGAGGAATCCGTTAGTTTATTCTACGACTGGATTCACACCTCTATTAAAGACTTCGTTCCTCACAGTCTTCTCAAGGCCAAAAAGTTTCCCTTTTGGGTGAAAAGTGACATGGTTTTTTGTATAAAAAATAAGCGCAGAGCTTAATGAAAAAATTTCCCAATCCGCATACCAAAAATACCTTTGCAGTCTTGAGATGACAGGCGAAGTTCATGCTGAAGCTCAACTACAGAAACTATATTGATTCGGTTTCCTCACAAGCAGCATCAAATCCAAAGCGGTTTTGGACTATGATCAATTCTCGTCGGAAAGGTGGCAAGATCCCAGAGAGACTCCATCTCGATCAAAGAACAGCTTCTGGCCCAATAGATCCTTCCTTTTTAATGAATACTTTCAAACAGTTTTTACACCACCTTCAAACTCCTATGATTTTAATGCTCTTCAAGTGGAGAGTGTCTGTCCCTTTTCACTCTCATCCATAGTCACAACTGCCAAGGAATGCCTTCAACTTCTCAGTAATCTCTCGCCAAATAGAGCCATCGGCTCCGATCTCATCGGGTCAATGTTCTTAAAAAACTCCGCGCCTTCTCTCTCACAGCCCGTAGCTACTCTTATAAATAAGTGTTTTTCATCCGGTTACTTCCCTTCAGTTTGGAAGGCAGCAAACGTAATTCCTCTATTTAAATCTGGTGATAGAAGCTCAGTGAAGTCCTATTGACCCATCTCTGTTCTACCCATTCTATCAATGGTTTGTGAAAGGATAATTTTTAAAAGACTTTCGGACTTCACCTCCCCTTACCTCTCTCAAGTGCAACATGGTTTTCTTCCTGGACGCTCGTGCCTCACCAATCTTTCCTCCCTTCAGTATCATGCAGTTGAAACTTTCCAAAGTAATTCGCAATTAGATGTTTGTTATATTGACTTCGCCAAAGCGTTTGACTCCCTTGACCACTCTCTCCTGTTATACAAGCTACAAAATAGATATGGCATTCATGGTAATTTTCTTACTCTACTTGGCAATTTTCTTTTTAATAGAAAGCAGAGGGTAGTTTTGAATAATCATTGTTCTACATGGGCTCATGTACTTTCCGGCGTTGCTCAAGGGAGTGTCCTTGGTCCATATTTGTTTTCTCTGTTTATTGATATCTCCCTGAAGTTATTAGAGATGATAACCAGATATTACTATTTGGAATACTTCCTCCGACATTTCCTTCCTATATAGTATAATTAACAGCAAGGTTAATTCACTATTCCTACTCTCTCTTTTCTCTTTCCGTGTTCCTTCTAGAACAACCCACCTATCTGATACCTTCTCTTTGAATACTCCTCACCTATCAACAGTAAAAAGATCACTCTTCTTCCGCATTCCTTCAATTTTCAACTCCCTTTCTTCCAATGATCACTTCGATCCTTTTTTCTCACCTCTCAAATCAATCCAGAACATGGTTGCAAGAGTTTGACTTCGAAATATGTTAATTTATTCATGATTTAACTTTTGTTTATGTTGTTGATTTTTTTTTCTTCACTATTGTTAATCGTCAACTGTAATTGGCTTCTTGCTGTATTTTGATGTTTTATGAATAAATAAAAAAATAAATAAAATAAATTCATGCCCAAAACATATCCCTAATCTTCAATGGATACATATAGCCCAAGATATCAGGAAATCATTGGAATCAGAAAACATTTTTATTCAAACAGACAAGGGTAACTGCGTTGCCATTATGAACAAATCAGAACTATATCCAAGAGCTTGGATTCCATAACCAGCAAAGATATAGAACAAGTGCCCCACAACCCCACTCCCGCTTGCCAGAAGAAGATTAAAGAAGTCCTCTGCCAGGTCACCAACATCCACAACAGAGCATATTACAATTACACGGTGATTAATCCAACCGCCCAAAGGTTCTATGACTCCCCAAGATTCATAAACCCAGTATGCCTATTAGACCTGTTGTTTCTTTATAAATTCCCCCTCATACTAACTGTCCTCCGAACTTAATCACCTGACTAAAGATTTATCTAGTTTTTCCCCCAAATTCTCCATTAAGAACCCCCTTGAGTTAACTGAGAAAATTAAACTTCTCGCTGTGCCCAAACACACAATACTTGTATCATTTGATGTTATAAACTTATTCACCAGTGTTACTTGTGATGAAGCAATCGATATCATGATCAAAATGCTAAGAAACTCCTGTTAGGATTTGTCATGGTGCAGTGTTTAAATTATTAAATGTCTGCCTCCATCAGAACTATTTCTTATACAATGGAGAATATTACAAACAGAAAAGTGGTTTGGCCATGAGCTCACCCCATTCTCCCCTCTTGAACTTTTTCCAATTCCTCAATTCCATCCATAATAAAATTAAATCTTTTCTTGAAAAAGGCATCATCAGCAGTCTATTTAGTTATACTTAGATTTGAAAATTTCCATTATTAAAAAATGTCACGAGTTCTCTTTTTATAGGAAACCATGTTATACCAACTGCACCATCAATAGTGATTCTTTTCACCCCCTCTCCCATAAGTTAGCAGCATACCATAGCATGGTCCATCAGTTGCTGAGTGTCCCCCTGTCTGAGCAGAACTATAATAAAGAAGTGGGCATTTTGAAACACATTGCGTGCACAATTGGTTATAACTCTGACATCATATAATCATTAAAAATAAAAAGAATAAAATAGCCTGAGATCAGATTTTCCATGTGTTCAAGTCTCACGATGAAAAGTGGTGCTCCCTCAAGTTTCTTGGAAAAATATCATACTCCGTAAGCCATAATTTCCCAGAATGGTTCAAGTGTTCCTTTAAAACTGGCATGAAACTGAAGGATTATTAGTGAAGTGCAAAGATCCGGTTGATGTATCTTGTAGAAGTGGCTTGTATAGACTAAATTGTGATGATTGTGATGCATTCTATGTTGGAAAGACTGGAAGATGTTTTGCCAATCGACAAAAAGAACATAAACATGCCTTCGTATATAACAATCAGTCCGCTTCCCACTTCAGCCAACATTTACTTGAAAGAGTCATTCAAGTAAGTTTAAAATGACGGTGGTGTGATACACCTATGTGATAAAAGTGCCAGACTAGATGCCTTGGGGGCATTCAAAATTGTGAAGAACTCTTCTTTGTCAAACATTGTTAACGAATATCTGTTCCTTAACCCTTCCCCATATTGCAAACAATTATTCCTTAATTCCTCCACCCTCCCTTGCAATCCTATGCTATTCACCCAACTTTCACTTTGCCTGTTCCAGCCATCATTACTTCCATGGCTGCCAGAATTTTTAGTGTTTGCTAATGACTGTTCATCATTTTTTGTATAACTCACAGTCTTAAATTTTGGTTTTGTTGTGCATTCTCAATACATTGTGAATGACATTCTTTTACCATTCCTCTTACCACTACCATTATCCTTCAACTCCAACCCCTTCCTCCTTCCTTTCCCATGTGTCCCTCCCCTTTTCTCCCTCAACTTCCCCCCCTGTACTCACTTCCTTTTGTTGTTGATTTTTACCTGAAGTTCCATTGGTTTACTCTGTATATATATTTGCCATTTTTCCTATCTCATCACCTGAAGATGTAGCTTTGCTACGAATTAGAAAAGGTGCAAAGAAAGGCAGCTAGGTTCGTTTTGAGAAGATATGAAAAGGGTAGCAGCGTTTCTCAGATGTTAGAAGAATTAGGTCGGGATAGTCTATAAACCAGTAGGAAGAAAAAAATATTATCAGTATTCTATAAGTCATTCATGGAAATTACTGCGTTTAAGGAAATACAGGATAGAGTAAAAGAGACATTACCTGGGTAGGCACAACCAGAAATATGAAGTGAGATGCATTAAGCAAAGAGCCGATAATAGGAAATACACTTTTTTAAATAGAACTATCGAGTAATGGAACAGTCTACCTGCAGAAGTGTTTGAGCTTTTCCCAAAAAATGTCAAATGTTTTGTTAAAGGTATAAGTAAAACTAATAAGATGATGAATGAGCCTGCCGATGATGAAGTGTGAGATGGGATCTCATAGTAGGGTGATGTATGGTGGGGACTTTGTGGGCCTTGTGGCCACTATGGTAGCCATGAAGGCCTATCAGGAACCCTGAAAAATCTTATGTGATAAGTGATATAAACAAGTTGCTTTAATGCTGTCTAGGAGTAATTTTCAGTTTATGTATATATGTAATGTTTATAGTGGTTGTAATGTAAATTATAATAGAAGCTGAAATTGTGATTAGAGTACTTTTTAAACAATTTTAGTTAATGGATGGGTAGATAGTTAGTAATTTTCAGTTTATGTATATATGTAATGTTTATAGTGGTTGTAATGTAAATTATAATAGAAGCTGAAATTTTGATTAGAGTATTTTCTATACAATTGTAGTTAATGGATGGGTAGATAGTTACCAATTTTCTGTATTTGTACATATAGAACTAAGTAATATTGTGTGTAATAGTTGTGTAATGCACTGTAATTAAACTTCGCCACTTGATGAAATGCCTAACTGCAGCAATATTGTCTAGTAATTAAATAAATAAATAACAACAGAGGATAAACTTTTTCAGGTACAGGCTAATTACCTAGAATGCAAACGTTGGCAATCACTTCAGAGATTTGCAGAAGTGTATTAATTAAGATGGCAAAAAATGGAGGACAAGTCACTGTTCCTCAATCTCTAAGAGGAGAAATGACCAATCATTTGAATGAGAGTATTCTTTTGGATCACATGGGCAAGCGATCCACCATTAACAAACTGAGATTACATTATTGGTGACTGAATCTTGCTTGAGATGTGAAGAAAGGTCTTAAGGATTGTGTTTGTGTGTAAGGATCGATTGTGTGTCATTGTAGGAGCCCATATGGAAAAACAAGGGCCCCAATACAGGAATTACCTGCAACAGATAAGCCATTTGAGTAAAGGGCATTGGATAGTGGGACTGTTCCCTAAGAGTAAAGCAGGAAACTGGCACATAATTTCCATTTTAGGTCACTTTTCAAGGTTTTTGAACATAATGGTATCATATTGTTAACATTACCACCACACACAAGTCATGAACTACAACCACTCAACTGAAGAGTGTTCAGTCCTTTCAAAGGTTATTACAATGTAGCAGCAGATGACTTTATGGTTTCTCATCCAGCTCAACTCATTTCTACATATGATATACCATATCTAGTAGGTAAAGCCTTTCCTAAAGCTATTAATCCCATCAACATTCAGAAGGTATGCAGCTGCACTAGAATTTGGCCACTGAACTCCCATATTTTTTATGATACTGACTTCTTTGGCTCAAATGTTTCAGAGAGACTAAATCCAAATGATGAAATATCTTCTGCAAATATAAACTTACAATCTTAGGAAACAATCACTCCCTCACCAGCATATTCCCTATCATCCACTAGTGTTATTAATGTTAAAGAAACAGTTCAGTCCAGTATCACCGATACAGAGAGAGTTGTCACACCAGAAGAGCTAAGGACATTTCCAAAGGCTAATACTCAAAAAAGTAGAGGAAGAAGGCTTAGGAAAATCAGAATACTTACCAATACCCCTACTAAGGCCCAAGTTGATGAAGAATATGGCAAACAGAAAGTAAAAACAGATGAAGACAAAGAATATAGTGCTAAACTAAAACAAATATAAAGAATTTTATATAAGGGTGATTCAAGTGAGGGTGAAGATTTCATAGGATTAGCAACAAATGGCCATCAGTTGTCTTGTAGAGGAAAGGGAAGAACAAAGTAACCTTTAGGGAGTGTATTAGTTGAGAATGACTGTCTTAGTTAAATTTGCCACTAAAAGCAGGTTCTACCATTATGTGGGTCGGATAATTCAAAGGCAAGAAAATGGTCAACTTTTTATGAAGAATGGAATCAGGATCAAATTTATTTGTGTACCCAGCACAAAAAAACAGGTCCTGCATCCAATGCTGATATGATCAAACTCCCAAAATCTGTGAGAAGGGGAGGTACTGAGAGATTCAAAGATTGTCTTTGATTTTTCATTATATAAATGCATTCAATAATGGTTATTTTTAGCTATAAACTGTCAGAACACGCCCAATAAAAAGAACAAAAAAGAATATTAAGAGCATATTTTATTATATTTGTGAAATTGATAGTGGTCAAACCTCCTTAATGTTGGGAGGTTTGACCCATATGACATGAAGGAAAATATCTTTAATTATTTTGCCACTAGACATACAGAGGAATTAAAAATTAGAGTAATGGGGAAAATTGTGTAACGTACAGATCCTAAAAAATTAATTTAAAAATGCTATTAATTAGAGGGATAAATATTAATTATTGAAAACTGGGTCAAACCTCCCAAGTCTCCCCTATGCCAAGAAGAAATACAAGACTTGGAAATATCTGTATGGACAGATGTTGGTGACGACATACAGGACCAGTAGTGGTAGTGTAGTTATGAAGGTGCCTCGACAGATGAGGTCATTTTTCACCATATCATAATATAATAATAATATTATAATAATTTCATTACACTTATTTCACTCCTCCATAAAGGGAAGAGCTTTTTCCACTAACAAAAGTGGGATGTCAGAAAAGATTTAAAGTAAGTAAACAAGTATATAAGAGGCAGTAAATACATACAAAAAGGGTAAAAGTAGAATATAATAAAAACTTGTCAAAAACTTTTCCCTCAGATTTTTGAAAGGAGTCCTGTTTCCTTCATGAAGGATATGTTCATTCCCAAGGATTTCTTCCAGTGTCCCAGTTCTGGGGGGGGGGGCAGGCTAAGGACTTGTTGAAACCCTGGGGGTTTGTTGTATGCCTCAGAAATAACCAACCCATAGAAAAATCTACTTGATGCTTGTGGTTTACCCCATTATTCCCTCTTGAAGATTGCAAAAATGAGGCTGCAAAAACCTACACATTAGTCTACATAGGGAATAGAATCGCAAAAGATGGGTGATATAGGAAAGATGTAGTGGGAAAAATCCACCAAGCAGAATGTGCTTTCAGTAAAAATATCTAGCTGTTTACATCCTGAGGCATCAGCCTTTAATATTTGGAGCAAAGGAAAAGGAAAGAAATGGATGCATTAACTTTCTTAATCTCCCATCAGTATCCTGAAACAAGCACTTTTTCTCCATCTACTGTATACCTTACAACACTGACTGTGTTATCAGCTACGATTTCTGCCATCCATTTTCTTATAGTTAGCAACCTTCCACTTCATGATTAACAGACTTCCGAGGATTTCAATGACTGATGAAGACTAAAATGAAGAATTCCATCTTACCCCATCACCCATGTTGATGGTTCCCTCACTAATGGTCTATCACCTCATTCAACAGGAAAGGAGAAAGAAAGCCATTAGCAACATTTACTCCGGCGAAACACCCCATGATGACTACAGATGGTGCAGCCTTCTGTTCTTCAGAAGAATATCTAACTGTACCGCTAGTTTCTTCCCCAAAAATATCAAACCCACTTTCAAGTGTAACTGGACACTAAAGAACCTATTGGTGAAGTGCAAAGATAAGTTCAAGTGGTCAGTTTTAAGTGGCAACTACAAAATATTCTGAGATATGTGTGCCTGTGTGTTGGGCAGTTTGGCAGAAAGTTTAAATATAGAAAGAAGGAACACACAAGTGCCATTTTAAACAACCAACCTGGACTTTGCCAAACACTTACTTAACTAACAGTGGCCATACCAGTGATTTTGTGATACACCCATGCCATTTGGAAACCATGGGTTGCCGTTCAAATGCACTAGGACAACTAGAAATCCTTAATGATAAAAAAGACCAAAAGAATAATATTCTGAACAAACATTTTTTTGAAAACCACTCGATGCTGTTGCTCTTCCTCCCTTCCCTTCTCAATGCTGCCATTCCCTTTAACCGCCCTCTCCTCCCCCTCCACCCATCCTTCCTACTTAACTGTCCAATACCTAACATTTTATCAATTTGTTCCCCAATCCCAGTTGTCAACATTCCATTCTTTCTCTTAATTTACCTACCCCCCAACTTTTTGTTCCTATATGTTCTCTGTATATTTATATATTTGTACCTGATGATGATGCCATGCATCAAAACCCAGGTCATGTGTGTTGTTATTGTGGTGTATTATAAATAAATTTGCTCATTCAACTTAGTATCTATTACACACATGGTAAATGTTGGAATGTGGGAAGAACTGAGGAGGATTGTTGAAAAGGCAATTTCTCCCACCATATTTACTTACATACTTTTCATACTCTTTTCTTCCTAATTCTTTTATGAGGGCTTTCCCGCCTAAATTAGGTCAGTGGGTTTTACTCAGCTGTACTATAACGTTGAGCTTTTGAGTATTAAAAGTTCTCTGAAGTTAAAGTTTATTTATTAAATGTTTTAGTAGATATTTTGTGTTGTTCACTCGAAAACCTGAACACTTTGATTAGTGGTACGTAATAATCCACAGCGCAGAGAAAATGAATAACTTCTTGCCCGTGTCAAACGGCGGGGTACGTGAACTGTTGATGGCACAAATGAATCGATGGTATCGAATTTCAATTTTCCTATAATATTAACAAAGAGTGACCGTTCAATTCAATAAGTAATGTACGTTGGATTACGACGCTTCATAAAATAAGATCAAAGCTTTACTGGAACGTAATAAAGAAGGTAAAACACCATGCGACAACACAAAGAACCCGTATAACATATAATTAACACAAGCTGTTGCTTGAGTATGAATGTAGTTGCTATCACACCATCAGAGATTTCCATTATACTCACCAGATTACGTTAAAGCAGGCAGTAAAATAAATATAATGCATGTCATAATTCGCTAATCCCAAACAATTTCTTATGTAATTGCTAACTGTGCCAGCAGCTAGCAGGGCCTCGCTGCGGAGAAGCTTCGCAGAAAATACCTCTACACACTTTTCGCATTTTTGACCATTACATTCCTGACATTCCTGCTTCAGCTCAAGAGGGGACTCTGAAATACAAGAAAATGTGGCAAAACGATTGGCTGCTACCAGCTGCCATCATTATGCGATCCTGGATACGATTGGTTGAAATGGCCAGTGAATGAAATTTACAGTTTGAAATCAAAGGATTTCTGATAGTTCAGTAGATCGGACTGGTTCAGTACTAAAATAACACAGAAATAATGTACAAACTACACAGTGACGTTGTAGTAATAGTGCGTGTATGTAATAGTAATAACATTGTTGGTATAGTAGTAATTGGTAGTAATGAACATTCGTTATTGTTTGTTCATTACTATAAATAGATTAATATAACAATTGTATGGATAATGTGAAATTAAAAGATCAAAGTAATATCCGGGTTTTCATTACAGAATCATTAAACACGTAAACTTAGAAATAGTATAATTTAAAAATAAAAATTATGAAAATTAAATCATTTAAAAAATAATAAATAAAGTTATGGCACTTTGGGACACTGGGCTACGGCAGTAAACTAAGAAACCTAATTCTGAAGTTACATAAGAGATATTGTCATTATTTTAGCACTCTTAACTTTGGCTTTGAGTTGATTTCAAATAACTACCTAAAAACCAATGTAAAACGATGAAGATGCCTCCCAAACAGCACTGAAATGGAATTATTGTGTAGAGCATCTAATAGACATGTATTTAACCAGATAAAACTGGCTAGATAATTAAAAAAGTTCCGCTATTATTCAAACATAAGGAGTTTATTTGTATGCTAGGGCCTGAGTTCCCTTTTGTCTAGCTTCTAGAAAAGTTAATCAATATCTCTTGAAAACGTCGGTTGTTCTCTCCCTTCATAATTAATCTCAAAATTAAACCATGGCATGAGAATCAAAATTACACCCTTGTCCTGATACCGAAGCTCTTCCTTGCCATTCAATTTCTGACATTAGGTGACAATACTTCATCTGCAGATATTAAAGTTCAGTATGAGAATGTAAACATTCAATAGTGGTGGAACAAAAGTAAATTTTAAGCAAAATTATAAGGATTCTACAGCAGCACCTTCATTATCATCCATCCATATAGTATGGAAAATTATTATTTGATGAGAAACAATCCTGATTTAATTATTCCTCAGGATCGATTCTTATTTTTAAGTATATTGATTTGAGGATGAAAAGTAAGTTTATAATAGGAAAAAATGAGATAAAAATTCATACAGCCTTGTACATGAAGACTTTGCTGCTAAAAGGATATGAAAATAACGCCTGTTCAATAGCCAATCCTTCTCAAAAAGAGGATAAAGGGTTAGATGTAAGAAGAGACTGTCTAGTCTCTATCTCCCCCAAATAAAGATTTTTTATTATTATTATATCTTAATATTTTGCATATGCTATTGGGTAAGCAGAAAAATGCTGGAATTTAATAATGATAGCAAACTGTTGATTAATTTTCTTTGCTTTTAGTACCCAATTTGATAGCATCTATTTAATTATTTCTGTGGAAGGACAAGAGTGGTCTCTTCCCACTGACCACATACATTAATGACAATTGTTGCATCAGCAGGCTATATTTTCTGGTCATTCTCCAATATTGTTTAAATCAATTATTAAGATAAGGATTTGAATTCTATGAGTCTCCAAATTTCAATAATAGTAAAAACAAATGGAAAGGTAAGGCTTGTAGGAAACCTATTAAATTACTTTTCCCACAAGCAGGTCATAATGTTTCCCTGAGAGATTCATACTAGTTGTGGTAAGAAGTAATACATGGAGAGGGTTAAAGAAATATCATGTGTGGTAGGATGACTAAAAAGGCAAGGAATCAGTCATAATGTCAGAAGAGGACCGTTATAACATCACAAATCATATAACATCACTTTCATTTAAAAAATTAAGTTTTCCATATTCTTGAGCAGGAGGTTTCTTCAAATACTTTCACAGCTCTGTTTTTAAGTTCTCTACTATTGATATTGAAAAGGATACAATATAATAATCAATGTTGAATTATTGGCTATAGATAGTATTACTCTGAAATGGACTGGATTATGTAAGAATATTCCTGAAGCATACATAGATATTCCTGGATTGTAGAGTCACTAGGAAATTTATTTAAGGTTGATCAGAGATTTAAGTATGTATGTACCATATGGCAGCATGTGTGAGAAAGGCCAATGACGACAAACATAACAAACCATGAATGGTGGCCCCTAAGTTTAGATGCTTCAGCTTGTCAAATCTACAAGTAAATCTGGGTTTATTTAGGATACATATACAATTATATGATATCTCAAATTATCTATTGCCCAGGTTCAACTCTAGGTATTCAGTTACCCCAGTACAAAATTATTTGAATGCACCCCTTCTCCATCTTTCCCAAAACATTATTGCTACAGAATAGCAATACAATAGTTTATGGCTACAGAACAAATGCACATCTTTACCTTCTTTATTTACTACCTACAGCTGAACCTGCCTATATTACTAATTAGTTGCTGATAATAACAGTGTAGTGTACATACCATTCTCAAACCTATGCCCTTGTAAATGTCAAGTTGTATCAGTAATTTGTGCTAAAAAACAACACACTAGATCAGTGGTTGGCAAGATTATTTTACCTACATTTGTACTTTTGTAAACAGTTAATTTTTCTATACCTAAATTTGTGCTTATGAAAATAATTAGCCAAAAAGGACACAATAAGAAATATAATATTGTTTATTAACACAATAATTTTACATAATACAACCAAACATGGTTATGTAAAATGATATCTGAAGTACAGTATGAAATATAAAGGAAAGTTTCAGAAATATAGTCTTTTATGGAAATGCAATAAACATTATGGCCACACACACACATATGGTCCAATACATCTTACCCATTAAAAAAGATATGGCTCCTTTCACGATTAACTCATAACGTAAATTTATAGATTGATATTAATTTATATAGCTTCCGTCTCCCTATCTCATTGAGGACGATCACAAAAATACACTGTTCTTTCAAACTTTCATTTACTGACACAAACAATGGTAGATTAAACAAAGGTAAATATTACGAAAGGGTCCACCAGCGAAAAAATTCATGAGAATTTCAAGTGGGTGAAAACAAGAAAGGCTAGTGGGCCTCTTCGCAATATTTACCTACACAACCAAAGAATGATACCTAGCCTACCTAGCGAATAGAAATTGTTTACCTTAAACTGCAAATATTAATTACAACTGTTTCGTTGTTTTACAAACGTTGATCGCTTGTAGCAAAAGACATACTTCACAAGACTTTTGCTATGTTTTACCTCCTTTTCACGTTGTTTTTGCCAGCTGAGATTTTATAATTTCCATAGAAATAAGTTTTCTTAACCTATGATGGCAAATATAATTTGGTCAATATTTGATAGAGTTACACCAGCCTAAAACCTACTAAGAATTTCGCCGCACTATTTATACACTGGCATCGTTATAGCTAGATTTTATTCCTTCAATTTAATCGACTTCAAAAGGTATGATTCTTTCAGCTAAAATTCTACATCAATTAGAGATAGAAAAATGCAGTGAATGGCTAATTACTACGTTGTCTATATGATCTTGAAAGAGCAACAAATAATTCTCATATTCGTTTACATTATACTTGAAAATATTTCCAAGTGAGAAGAAAATTATGAGGATACTTATTTGAAATTAACTGCTGACATCCGTAAACAAAAGAATGTACGATTTTCGAAAACGTTGAAAGAATTGTATGGATTGTAGGAATTCTTCTACAGAATCGACTGTCTTCATCCGATAGATCAGATACTACCCGGGCCAGCAGTCCAACCAATGCTACCCAGCAACCCCTGCAATTGAGATTCCGCTGAATATTAAGTATCAAACCGGAAACGTGGGATGTAAGGGATTTACTGCACTGGGCCTAAGTTTTCCAATTTTGATTAGTTGCCGAAAGTTGTTCTAATATCCCTGGAAGTAATTTGCGAATGGATGTCCAGTCAGCATTTCAAGGCATTTGAAATAAATGCAATTCCTTTCTACTGACTGTAAGAAGAGATTTATAAATGTGTTCTCCTAGTATAAGCAATTTCGGTAACATATTATGTGTCCCTCCTGAGGTTTTAACTAAGATACTTCTGCAATGTGAAGTCATCGATGTATTGTCTTTTTGCTGTACTTGCAAGCATCTAAATAGTGTTATCGACAATGCTTATTTTTGGTAAGACATTTAAGGCTATTACTAATTATTGCACTATGTTGGCTCATGAAAAAGAATGCCATCAGAATTTACTAGATATTAGGGCTGGATCTATCATCTCTTATTTTTATCCAATTTATTCATTTACCTAGGAAGCAAAAGTGGAAACAGATTGCAAGTACATCTAAATTTACACTTCCTGATGTTATGGACATCCCTGCTGCACTCCTGAAGAAGGCTTGCATTCGATATTATGTTGTTGTGGCTGAAAATGAGAATGATCATTGTACGTTTCCGTCATGTTATATTTGTGATTCATTTACCTGTGTTCCTGGGTGCTTTGAGGAATGGAAGCCTAAGCTTGTCGTTGACTTAGGCTCGAAAGTTACTCGGATATTTAATACTGCGACAACTGATATTGGAAGGCATTTGTCAGTGTTCAGAATGCCGGAAAAATGTTTTCAACCAGGAAAGGAGGGTGCATGCTTCAACGTTTTGCAACCTCACGTTTTCAATGTATCAAATCCCAAGAGATGTAATTGTAATCCTGATTCTTTCATATGCTTCCCTGAAGATGTCGATTCTAGTGATGTAATGAAGAGTAACTGTAAAACCTGTGATGATGTTTTCGATCATCAGTCGAGAACTTTAATGACCGACTCGAGATCATTTTGTGTTACTTGTTCGTCGATACACTATCCTTCGGCTCCTTGCAAGGATTTGAATCCTACGCTACCTAGCATCAGCCGTGGGTGTTTTAAAAATGAGCTTTGCATAAGTATGCAAGAAAGCTGTAACCACCTTCAACAAATACTAAGTCCTGGAATGGGCATGCAGTATCCTGTTGGGTTTCCTTATTTAGTGACCAGTTACCTTCGAGAAGTATTAGTGGCTCGCTTTAAGAAGTCGATTGATCTGTTTACGTTGAGAGCACCTGGGTCAACTGTATTTATATGCGTACCAAATTCAGGAACTCCACCTTCAGTCTGCAAATCAATTCTCAATTTTCTATTTGTTGAGATGAAAGTTGGAAGGTATGGGATAGTAGCTTATAAAGTATTAAAAGTTTTACAGTATTTATTTGATGTAATTATGTATGCTGTTAATAGATAGTTATTATCAGTAAAATAGATGCTATCTATGAAATTACAAGTATGGTGAAAACACAGTTGCTTCTAACTTTAGGTACTTTTTCCCCTTTACACTTCAAACAGGGTCTGTCTTATACCAAAGGCATTGGGATTAGCAAAAACTCAGTCAGCAAGCTGTTGTATTGTTGTGGATAGCGGTGCTTTCTCGACATCTGTTGCAGTTGTGATTGATGAGAAAGTTGTTGCTGTTAAAGACATTCCTGTTGGAGGGTGGCATCTCTCGAAGGAGCTTCATGCTGCACTTGTTACTAGAGGGTGCATTTCACCTGAAGTGAAGGTTTTTCATGAGGTAAGATATCTCAGCTTCATGCTACTGGAAGGTTTATTTTAGAATTAGTTCTTAACATTTCTCATCAATATTTCAGTTCATGTAGAAGATCATTATTATCATTATTATTCATATATGATGTGCATATATCACGAATTCAAGTATGCAATCATTGGTACATTTGATGTTGAATTCAGTCAACTTAGCAAATTTTAAGTTGTTTTGATACATCATTACAGTTCTTTATTATTGAAATCGTTCTACCTTCGGTGTCAGGAATTCGTTAGAATAGGAAGCAAAGCATTGCTTTTTTCAGAAAGGAATTTTTCTTGAAAAATGTCTTTGTGGTGATCTTAACTTCCAAGTTTCTAGAAGCTGGTGCTTATAGTAGCACTGTAGATGGAAAGAGCATGTAATGATTGTATTTTTATTCCCCGGTATTATTTTTATATTTATATTCTTTATTAGTTTAGAGAAGTTTAAGGCATTCTGACTACACTACTGACTATATACTGAGCCATTTGGCTCTGTAGGTATATAGTAGCTTATGTGCATTAACTTTCTCAAATATGTAGCATATTTAACAAATATGTAGCATATTTAACAAACATGTAGCATATAGTAATGATTTATTCATCCACAAGGAATTGAGAGTAATGTAAATTAATTTTTTAGCCTCTTTTAAATCATGCATCTCTTTTTCTTGTTCCTATGAACACTCACTTTTATCTTCTTTTTTTGGTAAATGGCTCTCTAATCATTGAGGAGTTGTGTGGCTGTCTGCCGTTCTTCTTACATTCAGCACAGTAAAATTCTTTTTCTACTCTGTTAATAAAATTGGTTTCTGCAAACCCTTATGCTGCCTGAGGGGCAGATTTATCGGCCCTTGAAGTATGGGTGAAAACTGCTTCATGCCAATATACTCTCTTTTTGTACACACAGAAACTCTGATCTATAAGAATCAGTTGGCTCTCAGAATACTTGACCTTTGTCTCCAAGGATAATTTGCATTTACCAAAGAAAATCTCATGGTGTTCACATTATCTTTTTATTATTATTATTTATTCTTTCGGCGAGGTTAGGCCAAAATGGCTGCTCTCCCACTTAACATATGGGGATATTACATGGTTTTACTACTAATATTACATTAATAACTAAAATAATTTGTTAAAATTAACTTAAATCTATGTAAAAAATATCTCTACAATACTTCAAACATGAGTAACAGAATAATTATAAATACAGTGTATAAAATATTGCTAATATAAACTAATACATATAACTAAATATAGATACTTATAAAACTACAAAGATTTGGGTTGTGGGGAAAAAACTCCTCAACTGAAGGTTTTTGGAGAAAAACCCATGATGCAGGAAAACATCCACACAAGAAGGGGGGTGAAAAAAACCTGCAAAAACACAGGTAATAAATGCACAATGAACAGAGGATGGTGTTGGTATATTCAACAAATTTGCATCGTCACTCATGATGGTATATCGGCACATGCGTCCCTCGTCGGATCTATGAATAATGGTGTAACTCTGAAAAAGGGGGAAAGAGAGAGAGTAATCTGGTCTATAGAATAGTTGAATAACTAATAAGTCACATATGCTTAATATGAAATATGGCAATAAAAAGAATGATAGAGAGAAAATAAAGTGTAAACGTAGTTACGGAAACTCTTAGTCTTCTACTAGAGAAAGATTAGTTTCAAAGTCGCTCTTCTCCACCCTAAGCCCCAGCAATTCTGCATGTAGGAATCCCTTTGTTGAAGTTGATTACTATGGAAGGATTTTGACACCTTAGAAAAATGGAGTATTAATTAAGTATGAGTGAACATAAAAGTAAATATCATGTTTCCATTTGTTATTTTCTACCTAGTAGTTTTTTGTGGTTGATTTTTGCCTGAAAGTTTTTCTTTACTATGGTTAGCTTGGTGTCCTACTGTCTTTGTTTTATATTTTAGAACAATAATTCTTATGTTGTTCATTAGTGCGTAAGTATTGGTTAGCTTTTAACCATATATGGCTGCAGATGATGTGCATGTGATACTCATACTAAAGGTAACTGTTATTCCAGGCCATTTACTTTGAATCTTATTTATTTCAGGAGAAATCTTCTGCTGCTTGTTGCTCAAATAGAAAGAAATTGTTAAAGAGAGAAGCTGATGGACCTCCCTATGTACCCGTTGTTTCTTTTGATGAGGCATCTGTGAAATCCAAGTGTAGATTGTCTCCATTACTTTATAGCAAGAAGCCCACTGTTCCTAGTCAAACTCAAACTGTGTATCTCAATCGGTTGAATACTCCAAATAAGTGTTCCAAAGATTTAATTCAGGTAAGTGATTCTTCACTTTCTGAATAGTATCCATTAGAGCTTCTTAAATACCTTCTTATTACAAATAGTCTCAAAAAGTAATTGATCAGTATGTATCTCATCATTCTCCTTTGATGAATTAAGTAGAATTAAAAGGCACTTTTTAAAAATTAATCTCAAGGTAAAGAATACAGTATGTCCATGATCTCACTCATGTGCCAATGGAAAGAAAAATTTATAAATGAAAGTGGTCAGATGACTTTAGTAAGATGACTCTGATTCCATTAAAGAAAAATATCAATGCTACTATGTTGTGAGACTATTGTACAATAAGTTTCAAATCTCATGCAGCTGAAGTTATTTCAATGTTTCTGCATTAAAGATTGTAATGGAGGTAATGGTAAAGGGTACTTTTAAAATAAAGCCACAAATTTAAGAAGGTTATATAAGTAAATCTGTTGATTTTATGAAGGCTCTTTTCTAGAGTAGAATGGCCAACCCTGATGGCAATATCAAAGAATATTGGGATAAAATGGAAGGATAGATATTAGGTTAAACATTTGCTCTTGAATCAAATAGCATTAGTTATTATCATTACTGAAGAATCAGAATGGGTGATAAGTTAGGATAGGGAGTAAGACAAGGCTTGCCTTTATCTCCAGTACTTTTTAATTTATATAATAAGTAAATCAAATGAGAATCTTGGGAAGTAATTGATAAAGGGTGATGGTTGGTGGTAAGTGGTAATGCAGGCAGGAAGTAATGAAGGCAGTAAGATATATAATGATCACAGTCTTTTTAAGTCTGAATTAATAGTTTCTTTTTCTAAGAGAGTATTTTGTCAAAATAACAGTAATGAAAAACATCCTTAAATAAGGATGGCCGGCGTTAATTAACAATAGAATAGGCCATGAGAGGTTACATTTTAATTTTGGTAATTTAAGAGATGATTCCTTTAATTGCTTTTCATAATTTCATTTTTGTATAGTGGCTTATCATAGTTTATGAATAATAAAACCTCATTTTGAATTTCCTTACAACAGTCAAGCAAATCTACTCTCAGTATTTTACTAAACAGTAAACCTTGTTCTGTGTGTATCTTATACTAATCTTCCTCATGGATTTAACTTAACTGTTTTTATTCCATTTATTTTAGATGAGAAAAGGTTATACCCAAATATTGGTGCATTTCTTGAAAGTTGATGTGTAGTATGAATTAAAATAGTTGACCTGAATTTGCTGAAATCGTTGGGCAGTAGAGTGATGGGAAAGTGCTTGGTAGCTTTGGGAATAGGTCAAATAAATACTATTCTCAAGGAGGAAATTTTTAATCAGGATTTCAATTAAAAATATAATTGCATATAACAATAAATCATTAAATGTCATATCTTTATGTTACTCATGTTGGTTTATACCTTTACACTTTTCAGGTGAAAAGTCACAGTTACCACGACCTCATCGAAAAGGAGATCCATTCTGGCTTTCAAGAGAAGAATTTATTGTTTTTGGCCCTGACTTTTAGTATAAACTATACTATTTATGTTGAAAGTTAAATTAGGTTTATTTTATTTATGAAAATTATGTACATATTAAATTTATTTCAAAGAAAGGCATTCTGTTGAGGAATCCCTGTAGTAAACTTATTTTTTTGGAAAGTGTGTAACAAGACAACTGCATCCATTACAGAGNTTGAAATGGTTTTAGAGAAATTTTCTGTAAGATTTATTTTCAATTTTTCTGGGTGAAATCTAATCCTTAGAATAAAAAAAATTGATTAGGGCACAGATAAGAAAGGTTGCATATGTAGGCATTGTCTCAGAAATCCAAAGGAGAAATAACTCTGGAACTCAAATGAATACTTATGTTTGAGTCCCAGTCACATGATATTTTTCACCTCTGCTTACCGTAGAAAAATTTGATTTCATGTGTGAAGATTATATGATCAATCTTTTTAATTTATTTACGAATTTAATGACAGAGGTGTTTTATTTTTATTTTCATTGTACTTAATATAGGTCTGCTTAAAAAATGAATTCACAGCTGGACCTGAAGTGCATTTTGCTGCATTGGATCTGCCAAGAGTTATATTGTCTTTGACTGAAGGGCTTCCTTATAAGCTTAAAAGGCTCTGTCTTTCCAATATCTTGCTAACAGGTTTGTAATTTCATTTACTGCTTATTCTACACTTCCTTTAAATTTATTAATTTATACATTCAGTCATAAAATATCTAAAACGATGACTTAAGTAACTTAAGTTCCCCTAATTACCAAAGTAAATAATTTTTATATAACGTTGCTTTACCTAAAACAGGTGGAATAAAGTGCATTAATTTGTACATTCAAATAGTGATTCAGGCAGTGACATTGAAAATTAGTTTTTTAGAATTAATGTTTAGAATTCTAGTCATACAGCTTCATTAGGCATACATCATGAAGAATATAGATAGGCACCTTTACCTATATCAAAACCTATCTTTCAGTAAATGACCGAAGTTTTCATTAATTTCATGTTCATTATGTTTCAAACCAATTATAGAGAAACAAATATATATTCAAAGGAAGTGTTTTTGATCCTTAAGGTCTCAAGTTTCACTTTTTACATCCTCCAGACACATTTTCCTATGAAAAGACTTTGTTTTACTGATTGGTGTAATATAATAATTTCCTTAAAATTAGTTTGTTGATGAATAGGAGTGAAACTATTTGAAGATTTATTTGCAACTACGCAAAATATTAGAAAAATGGAAAGAAAAATGAATAAAATAAGACAATATCAACTCGCTTGAATCACACCACAGGTTTGTAAGTCCCATTTGTGGGACTAATCCCACTAGTTGAGAAACACTGTTCTAGAGGGAAGAGAAAAGGGGAACACAAAAGGAGTTGGTGGGCTTGTAAGGTAAAATCAGGGCTGGTAAGTCTGAGTAATGCTATCTGAGATTTTCTCCAGTGGACTGCATTAGCCGTAAATACTTTCAATTAGGAGAAACTATTCAACCATCAGGATGACTTAGGAGAATTAATGATGCAAGCAAAGTTTTTCTGGAATTGGAGGAAAATCTTGCAGAAATGGAAGGGTCTTGAACATTATGTTGGTCTACCCCAGAAATAGGTTTTTTTAATTTCTGCTACAACCAGTCTCCATTTTGTAAAAAAAGATTCTTGGTTTCCTTGATTTTGTAGAAAAGATTCTTGGTTTCCAATGTTTTCAAAGTTGGCGATAATGTCACCAGAACTTACTTGGGTGGAAACCCAAAAATTTTTCTTCAAATAATTCACCAGGAGAGCTTAAAATCCTTATTGTCTCCATTTTGTTTATGTAGGGACTTGAACTGTTGATAAAGTAAAAAATATAGGCATGTGCATTAATGTTAACTCTTTTATTTAATTCCTTTTAGGTTGAATTCTTGTCTTTTTTTAGTGAGGATTTGTAAATTCCTATGGCTATATTGATGTCTTTCTGCTGAGTAAATGCTCCAGTAAGAAAACGGAAGACCAACATAGAACAAGGAAATGTCTATGTGGCTGAAACCATTTTGTCATGTTCTCTTCTATGTTCATTATATTCACCAGAAAAATAGTGAAATTCTTCTTGATATTCATCATACATGTTATGCTTATTGGTAGGTTTATATGCCCTAATATGTTCTCCTCTATGTTAGTTAGGCCACATTATGGCCACTCTATGTTAGTTAGGCGAGTATATGGGACCCAGCGGATGAAATGAACGCTCGTGAGCTCGAGAAAGTGCAGCGTAAGGTGATACGTTTTGTTAAGAAGTGCTATGATAGAGAAGCAAGTGTAACGCAAATGCTCTCAGGTGTAGGTTGGGAATCCTTGAAAGAAAGGAGATTAGAAGCTAGGCTGCGATTGTTAGATAAATTCAGAGGAAATACCTTTTTGGAAGACGTAATTGGCATTATGCGACCCCCCTGCTACTTCGGCTGATCCGACAGTGAGCGTAAAAAAAGAGAAATAGATGCGAGGACAAGTCGTTTTTGGGACTCATTTTTTCCGTGAACGATATGCGATATAAATAAATTAAAGAGGCAATTCTACTCTTGGTGTTTACACCCCCTGCCACATACCGAAAGGAGGCTTGCAAAGTATTTATGTAGGTGTAGATGTAAGTTCATTATCATATTCACCAGAAAAACAGTGAAATTCTTCTTGATATTCATCATACATGTTATGATTATCGGTAGGTTTACGTGCCCTAATATTCCATACTTAATGCCCTTTCTTTAATTTTGTGATAACTTATCCTGCCCTTTGTATAATCAAGTATCTTTTACCTTAGTTATTCATTTTACCTACCTTCAATTACTTTCTTTTGCAATCTCTCTTCTCTCACTAACTCTCTTTGATCCACCTGTTTCTGTTGCAATCTCTGAATTACTCCAATCATAACCCTTTCTTTTTTCACATCTCACACCCCTCTGTGCTTGTTTTTCTATCAACTGAACTCCTTTCCTTCTCTCAATGACATACCTACACAATATAATATAATAAATGAGCTATTTAGACTTTGATATTTTAACATAATGCATTTCTCTTTTGTGATTTCCAATTATCAGTTACCAATATATGTCCTAAATTGTTTGTACAGAGTAGTTTTGAATAATGTTAGGAATTTGGCATTATAACAGACTTTTGCTGGTCTCCCTTCTTACACCTCAGATTTTTGAAGTGGGAATCAGGTGCTATGCACCAAATATCCCTCATGCAGTATTATGGCAGATGTGGCTGCACTAATGGATATGTAAGGACGGTATTCTTGTGGGAGTTGAGATATATGAAATTAGTATAATTACAGCTGACATATCCTTTTCTCTAAAGAATCAGCCTTTACCTGTTCTCAGAATACCATTTTTGGTTGTATTTTTCTTCAGTAATTTTCTTGAGTTTTCCTCTTTGGAACATAATATTACAGATTCATTTAGCAATTAGTAAATTTTGTTTGTTAAAATAACTACAAATAAACTTTGTCATATTTAAAGTAGTTGTATTATTAATTTTATGCCAATTAATTTGGACGCGTTTGAGTTTATATTTTGGAGCAATTAAGGAATTATAATCCAAAGAGACATACTCAATCATGGTAAAGCAAATATTGAAATCTCAAGGCCTGGAGTTTCCAACAAATCCATACTTTAAATGCATAATTTTAAAGCTATAATGGAAAAATTTGACAATTAAACCTCTTTATACTGTTATTAAACTAATTCAATTTGGAGGTACTAATTCTTCTTTCAAATATTTGCAGGTGGAAATGGTTCATTAAATGGACTTGTGGCAAGGCTGGGATGTGAACTCCGTAATCTTCTTCCAGATTTCCATGATAGTATCAGTGTAATACTTCCTTTTGGGCCTAGTGATTTGCATACTGTAATGGGAGTTTCTTTAGTGGAGTATAATTATAACCGCACAATGAATTATGCTGATGATATTAGGTTTCAGTCATACTGCAACATTCAGGAAAGAAATCCTGAGCAACCATTTCATCTTTCTACTGGTAAGTTTTATTAGTTGTGATTATTATCTTACTGTGTGGTAGCTATTCTGTAGCATTGTAAATAAATATTCTGATAGATAGATCTTCTGTTATGATATATAACACTTGCTCGTAAGACCTGGTGATTTTTTAAACCATAGTATTCGAGGAGCATCTTATTTGCTGTAAAATATTGTAATTATGAAAAAAATTCCATATTTAAAGTCGGTTTAAAAACAAAAATCTGATGGAAACATTTTCAGTTTGGTTTGGTACTTTCGTTTATTTGATAGAAGCAACATTTTCTATAGTTTACTTAACTGCAGGATTGAGCTTAAATCCTTAAGCGCACATGCTGCTCGATCTCAGTTGAGGTGATTCTCATGGTGGTAGCAACATGATAAAATGGGAAGGAGTCTGGACTGATTGATTTGAAGAATACAAAAATTCTCTGTATCAGATTACTGACTCTGATCTGTAGTTAATTGCTTATCTATCCCACAAGTTTTATAGTAGCATCAAAGTTGTCTACTCATTCTTATTGTCCTTTAACCTCAAGGGATGTAAGGAGAGACTTGTTAGCCTCAAACTTGCACTAATAGTATTGTTATTGTTAGGATAAGGGTTTTTGTGAATTTTATTCTGCATGGAAAATTTGCATTTATTGTCTTTTTCCATTATAATCCAGTATTCTTTATCATCCCCATTAGTTTCAAAATAACCAGCAAAATGGCTCACATCCTTTATAAGTATGAGTAATGCACAGTACCCAGTTATAGCAACATGTGTTATTGATCTGATAGTTAGTGCTGAATTTGTGGTATTACTCTCTCTCTTCAATGCAGTCAAGATAGACTTGGTACAATTCTCTAATCTCTTCATTCATCATAAACTTGTATACAGAGTGATCAAAAATGTATTTCTACTGTTAAATATTTATTACCCAAGAATAGAAAAAACATTTGAAAGCAATACTTGGTAGAATTGCATAATAAAATAATTATTAGTAACAAAATCTGTACAAATTCCACAAATTAATTACAATATAATGACAAGAGCTAATTGGTTTTGCTATAGAGTTAAGATTATGGCTTAACTTGGCCAGAACCATCATTTAATTTTATGGAATTACTACAGATTTTGTGATTACAAAGATAATAATCCTGAACTAATTTTAATAGCATAATATTATTGATAGTTTATATAAATAAGGTTTCTTGTAACAGTAAATTGGTGGAAGAGCAACATGGAAAGTTGTGATGCTATAAATTAATTTTAGGTATAGGATTATATTAAAACAGTCTTAATCATAGTCTAGTCTTTGTCCACTTGAAACTGTACAGTAAATTTTAGTTAATTCCATCTTTGCTCCTTCTCACACTACCTTTTGCTTAGTTATTAACCCATTATTGCCGGCAAAGTAATGGCTGGAAGAAAATTGTTATTATTCATTCTATGGTAAGAAAAATATAAAATAAAACAATATATATACAGAAAGTAGTAGAATTAATAAACATATTAGAAAAATGACAGTCCCCAAATGAGGACGTTAGGCAGATGTATGGTATTTTTCACAGCAACCCTTTTCCAAACACCATATCTTTTTATATTTGTTACAAGACCATCTAGCTTTAATGTGACAGATACAACATTTTAATTGTTGTTCTAGTTTTTCTGAAAAGGGATTTTCTTTACTCAAATTTAGATTACTACTGCTTTTACGTCTTTTATTGAATTTTCAATATTATTAGATTCTTCATCCATTATAGCATTAATGTCCTCATTCAATCCAT
Source organism: Ladona fulva (assembly GCA_000376725.2). NCBI lineage: Eukaryota > Metazoa > Arthropoda > Insecta > Odonata > Libellulidae > Ladona > Ladona fulva. The sequence goes on along the minus strand of KZ308762.1, from coordinate 400,853 downwards.
AAAAGTTTTTTCTAGTGAAACATTCCACTCCATAGTGCAATAACCTAATGTTGTACCTAAAATACAGATAAATAAAAATAGCCTACACATGTGCCTAACATCCTCATATGAGGACAGCTTGATCTACCTTATAATACAAACAACTACACTAAAAATATTACCATATTTTCTGGTAAATAACATGCACCTACTAGGTAACACACATTTAAAAAATCTCTTCGCTATGATAATTTATAGATAACACGCATATCAAAAATTTCTTGTGATACATGCATTGATAATGCGCATTTCAAAATTATTATTTTGACGAGAATGGTTTTTCACTACTGTAATATTTATGATAATTACTCTTGTGTTTTGAATGGAATTATTTGTTGCGTAAACATTTACAATATGTTGGTTGAAGTAAAACTTCCCTAGTATGTGAGTATGAAATCCGTGACTTCCGCGACATATGACGTGTGTTGTTTAGTTATTTGTTTCTGAGTTCAATATTCAAGATATTCAATGAAATGAGATTGTATATCATGCAGTATTATTTTTATCATTTTTCTATAGATAACACACGGGTTATCTACCAGAAAATACAGTATTATAAAATGATCTAATTATGGTAAAATGATATATTTTTATATTGTCTATGACGAATATAATGTATTACTATGTCCACAATTTTTAAGGACAAACACCTTTTATATTTTACTGGCTGGAGAAATTCTTTAAGTCCACATTCAGCAGAACCCAGTCGTGAACTAAAAGGTTTTACGAGTCAAAGTGTGTGCTTACAAAGTCTGTAACACTCAATTGGTTCACAATAAAATTACAACGGAATGAATTTAAAACCTATTTTGTCAAAATAACAGTAATGAAAAACATCCTTAAATAAGGATGGCCGGCGTTAATTAACAATAGAATAGGCCATGAGAGGTTACATTTTAATTTTGGTAATTTAAGAGATGATTCCTTTAATTGCTTTTCATAATTTCATTTTTGTATAGGGGCTTATCATAGTTTATGAATAATAAAACCTCATTTTGAATTTCCTTACAACAGTCAAGCAAATCTACTCTCAGTATTTTACTAAACAGTAAACCTTGTTCTGTGTGTATCTTATACTAATCTTCCTCATGGATTTAACTTAACTGTTTTTATTCCATTTATTTTAGATGAGAAAAGGTTATACCCAAATATTGGTGCATTTCTTGAAAGTTGATGTGTAGTATGAATTAAAATAGTTGACCTGAATTTGCTGAAATCGTTGGGCAGTAGAGTGATGGGAAAGTGCTTGGTAGCTTTGGGAATAGGTCAAATAAATACTATTCTCAAGGAGGAAATTTTTAATCAGGATTTCAATTAAAAATATAATTGCATATAACAATAAATCATTAAATGTCATATCTTTATGTTACTCATGTTGGTTTATACCTTTACACTTTTCAGGTGAAAAGTCACAGTTACCACGACCTCATCGAAAAGGAGATCCATTCTGGCTTTCAAGAGAAGAATTTATTGTTTTTGGCCCTGACTTTTAGTATAAACTATACTATTTATGTTGAAAGTTAAATTAGGTTTATTTTATTTATGAAAATTATGTACATATTAAATTTATTTCAAAGAAAGGCATTCTGTTGAGGAATCCCTGTAGTAAACTTATTTTTTTGGAAAGTGTGTAACAAGACAACTGCATCCATTACAGAGCATACAAATTATATATAAAGGCATACTCTCAGATATTATCACTCATGGAATAAAAATTGGGAAAATTTCCCCTCGGTAAATAGCATCTACAAAAAATATTTCAAGTAATATGGAAATATGGAGGAGTCCTTAGTCACTAGCTCTAGGGACAATGGGAGAGGTTTAAGTTCATTCTGTTTTATAAACATGAAATTTTGTTAGAAAAAGAATCTAAGTGATACAAATTGCAATTCTATGAATTCTCACTCAAATCACAGAATACCAAATTTTTTTTCTTAGCTTTCTGTCATTCTTTCACTCTCAATTAAACTTAAAAAGGTGAGAATAATGATGAAATATATTCAGACTTTTTACAATCCTAATAGGCTTACTAAATTCAATTGATCACTCGTCCATCATTGCAAAACCTCTTTTGCTTTTGATACATATATATTTAGCAGACTAACTGCAGTGCAGTTCCCTCTTTCCATTATCACACAAGTAAGTGAAGTTTTCAACAACTGTGTATGCAAAAGAAACCCCTTGAGCATGTAAAGCACATGTCAATCTACAAAACTATGCCTTGATTTGTTATCACTCTCAATAACATCAGAGGAAGATAGCTTAAAAGACTGCATTCTCTAGATTCCATATGTAATTATCAGTGACAAGGCCTATGATTTACATATATAGTTATTTGGCTGTTAATGTTTTATGTACAATGAAAACCTAACCTGATGTAAACAGAAAGCTAGTTTCGTATAACATTTGAACCAATAGTGGTTACAAGTTAACACTTTTAAAACTCCTATTTAAAGTTACATCTCTTATGCCACAACAATAGGTCATTGGCGATAGGCTGCAATATGATCTAAAATGAAAGCTATACTTAAAGCTTTAAAGAGGGCCAGACATGACATTTCAGTGTACATAGAGCATCTCAAAAAACAATATTTATTGCCAAAGATATGCAGTCATTTCATGACTTGTGAATGCATACTTGTTGTATGCTTATACATTAGCCAGCTGGTGCATTATCACAATTTAAATGTGATTGTAACTTGCAAGGTCATTTACTAATATTGTTTTTATAACTTTCATATGTAACTTCACACAAATGTTAAAAGCTGTCTCTTAAATCAGTTGATAGAACACAATTTCAATATGCCTTACTGAATTTAACAAACAAAAAACAGCTAACAAAGTAATGGATGATAATCATTTCCATTATCAGCAAAAACATATAATTGTCTAAAAGAAAACCAACATACAAGCATGTTGGAACCCTTCCTTTATTTTTGGCAGCTTTTATTAGGCAGTACTGCATTAAAAACCTGATATCTAGAGTAACCACTGATGAAAGTACCAGAATAAATAATTATATAGGAACATTCCTCCATTGTTTCCCTTCCTGTTAGAGGATTATTTTTCATAAAAAATAACAATCATTAAGTGAAACTATAACAATTTTCAGTTGCATATGTTTCACAAATGATGCATTTAATATTGTCAGAATAATCAAATCATTTTTATAATCTACATAATCATAAATTCTACCTTCGGTGATGTTGATATCCTTCTTCATAGTGTGTGCAGTATCAAAACGGACACATTCATAATTATTATCAATGTATTTAGAATTATTAAAACTGGCTTACAAAAAAATAACTCTTAAACATGGACAGAAGATCCTCATTCTTTGACAGCTTGGCCCACCACAGTATGTTAAAGCATAGCAACAGCTAATTTTATCGTTTCAAATAAATCGTACATAAGTTTTCTACGTGGTTCCAGCGAGTAATGTGTGAATTGTACTCATCAAAACTTAATGTTTATAACCTAAATGGATGACGCTGCAACAAATTTTACATTTGTTGCAGAAATTAATACACAATTTAAAGGCCCAAAAAACATTACTCACTGACATACAAATCTATTCACAGCCATGTTGTGGGTTATTTACTTGCTAATTACAAAGAATATTACCTTGAGATGAGAAGGTAAAAATTGGTTAAAAAAGTACAAATCATTGATTAATATAAAAATAAATTTAGAAATAAATTTCCTAAACAATGCCACAATTAAAACCATAGAAGAATGAAGTATTAACTGACTGACTGAGTTGACTTAGTTAATCATAACAACAAATACTAACAACAGCAGCAAGCAACCTGATTCATAGTTAAGAAATGCATGAAGTTGCTTACAATTTGAAGAAGCTACATTCATCATGCTTGCAAAATCAAAAGTATATATCAAATAAAAACTTGTACAAGACTTATACTGTCTGAATCATATTGACCTGCATGAAGAAAATTACTTTCAGCAACACCCTGTTCGAGCAGGTTCTCCTTCTGCAATCCCACCTGAAGGACCCCTGAATGATGACATTAAATCATTATACTGTGGCTGAGCAAAACCTCCTGCTTTAATTCCGTCCCAACCATCTTTTAGTTGATACTGGCCTGCCTTTACTCGATCATACACCTCTTGGGCTACCATTCTGAATGCTTCTTCAACATTTGCCCCAGTTAAGGCAGATGCTTCGATTGCATGTTTAATTCCATTCTGATGCGCCCATAACCTTGCTTCTTCCGAGGAAACTTCCCTTGTGCATTTAACAACTTCGTTAGGTAAACCAGATCCAGCAAATGCTACTTTTTTACCTTTCTGACTCTTTTTAGGACTATCATATTTAGCATCCGAGAGATTTCCATCTCTCTTCATCACCTTATCCTCTTCCTCTTCATTCCATTCATTAACAGGATCCATACCAAGATCTTGAGGACTTACACCAAAAGGGCTTGTGGCAGCTGCCCTCCAAATTTTGTCACGAATGTTCTCAGCGGATTCATCCTCGTCATCTTCTCCTAGTTTCCGCGATCCTTTGGCCATTTCATCGCTTCTTTCGGGTTTGAACCTCCCATAGTTCGCGTTCGCAAATCCTTTAGTCGGCGTACTTTCTTGGCTAGATCTTTCATCTTCATCTTTGACAAGATCTAATTTGCATCCAACAACGGCAAAGACTGGTTCATGGGGATGAATGTGTCTCCTTGCTTCAGTTATCCAATTAGGAAGATGCTCAAAACTCTTGCGGTTGGTAATATCATATACCAAAAGTGCTCCAACAGAATTACGGTAGTATGACTTTGTAATAGACCTTAAAAAGAAAACGAGCATTAAAATTTGACGAGGAACTATTTTTCGAAAGCGACACTTCACGTTTCTCTTTCACTAGTTCTTTCATAATTCCTCTTTATACACTGAAGAAAACAATCACAATAGCTAAGAATTAATAATCGATGTTTGAATACCATAAATATTTAATTTACAAATACATTTGAAAACGTCTGCTGATGAGAGCACATAATTTGACAAAATTACCAGGAATGACGTTTTAATACAATCGTTGGTATTTTCAGGGCGTGTGCAGAAAGCACATAACATTATTCAGTAACTTACTTACAAATAAAACTTATAATCAAAAATTACCTAAATCTTTCTTGCCCAGCAGTATCCCAAAGTTGTAATTTTATCCTTGTTCCATCTTTTACTTGCACCAAACGTGCAAAAAAGTCAACACCAACTGTTGGATCTGATACCTATGAAGGTGATTCATTTGGTTCTCATAAATCTACTTCATAAAAGTATTACAGCACTTTTAGTCAAATCAACAAACCTTGGCAAACTTTCCTTCCGTGAAATATTTGAGAAGAGAGCTTTTACCAACGGTACTATCACCGATCAGAATAAGTCGGAATTGATACTCAAATAAAGGATCAACCATTATTTCAGTAGTTAATCACTTAAGCACATGATTAAGGTGAAACATGGGTGAAAACGAAGAAAATATTTTCTTCGTCTTATTTACAAGACATGACCCTGACACTGATTAATTAGTTTTCGTCCAGATTTTCCCAGATGTTTGCGAAGCAATAATTGGCTACATCTGATGAATTTCGTTGTTTCTTTGTCCTTTGGCTTCGACCAATGAAAACGATTCAGCTTTCTTCTTTAAAATGAGTTACATTTAAAAATGGCGGACGTGAAATATTTTTTTCAGCGTGTGTTAGAATTCTCTTGTATCATAAAATTACTGTATACATGGCTAATATTTTGTGATACTAATACAAGGTGAGTATATTTATTTCGAATAATTTTATAATAGCAGTTAAGCGATTATACATTTTTCCGTATCCTAGGATTCTGTTATTACAACTACATCTTCTCTTAAATGATGATTAATTGTTTACTCTTATGATTGGAAATTCCGCTTTTACCTACAAATGAATCGATATATTCGTGGTTTATTGGAATAGTCTGTTTCTTGTAAATATATCAGTGTTGTCTGATCTAAAGGAATCGCAACTTACTCTACAAGGATTGCCTACGTTGGAATCTCGATTTCTCAAATTTATTTTCCGCTCATATGTTCGTTTTATTACTTGCTTATTTCTGTTCCGCCGAAAATGTATATCATTTGTAAACATTAACGGGTGACCGTCACATGACTTCTTCATTGGATGTTTCAAGTACTAAAATTTGTAAGTAAGATTTTTTGGGGTCTTTGGAAGTCGGGTGTAGACTAAAAAATAGTGGAAATATCCGTGTTCAAATCATGGCTCAAGTATTTAAGAAGTTAATATATTTGTACACTTCTGTTTTACATTGTAAGAACATTCTTTTGTAAATGGGTTTTGATTTAATTGTTAACTGTTTTCATTCTCCCGAAATCATTATTAGGTACTGCTACTGAAAGTATCTTAATTGATATCTTGCTCGTTTTCCTGGATATTATCTGGTAATCCGTAAATTAGCTACGTATTTTAGCTATACTTGTTGTTAATTTGATAAATGGAACTTATGAGTTACTATGAGTGTAGGAAGAAAACTATAGATTTGATGTCTTAAGCTTTTTTTAAAAAATGTTTTAGAAGATTGCTTAGAATATCAGAAAATAATTTGAAACGGAAACTTCTGTTTAGCTCGATTTAGAGCACATATGATAAAATACTTTATGGAATTTGTTATGTGATTCTTAGTTACAATATACATTTCCAAACCCCAATGGTAAAAGGAAGTCTTACATTTGGAATTCATGATTGTTGTATGAAGTATGGTCTTGAGAAATACTGATTCTTTTACACCCAGTGATCACTAATGTTTATGAATAGATTATTGCTATAAAGATATCTCAGAGATGTTTATTTCAATCCTGAAATTAGTTGTGTTCATATTTATTTGGATTCGACATTACATTGGCATATTCAAATTATTTTCAGGTGTTCTTGGATAATGTGGGAATTAGAAAAATTTTCTTCTCAGATGTTGTGATTATTCAGCCATTATCAGTATTTATTGACCTCATGGTTGGGCCTCTAACAAAATTTTCTGCTACTATGTAGTTCTATATTTTGTTTTTTGAAAAGTTTGCTATTTTGTATTGCAGCCGCTGGTTTAGAAGCTCATTAGAATTCTACGAATAGCCAAGAAGAGTTTTTTGCCTTCAGTAAGCGACTTCATGGTGCGGCGTTAATTATTATTATCCCGATGATAACTCAAGGATATTATTGTTTTGATTTAAAGTTGATGCGATTTTTTATTCTTCCTTTAATGATTACATTTCTACCACGGTTCGCAATATTTTTGTCTAGAATTTTTATGCGTTGCGTACCCGCTCTGTTTAAATTTTATTTTAACTTTTCCTATTCTTTCACCAGAGAAGTTAATCGAATTTTATGACAGGATTAATCTCATACGTTGGCGTTTCCTCATATTCTGTGAAAAGTTAAATACTGAAAGAACTGAGGTATAGAAGTTCACACCCGAAGCTTGTTCCTTACTGAATTCGCTGTGGAAGCGTAGCGATTGATTTAGTTAAGAAATGATTTGGGTCTATCCGTTTCATTACTGGTTGAGTTCAGCTGCCTATGTTTTTATCAGCTTTCTGAATGAGTGCTCGGCCCACTTTCTGCGTTTTTCCATCCTCTGGTCAACAGAAAAAGCGAATATCTCTTTTCACCTAATTTGTGTTTCACTACTGGAACGGATTATCTGTATCAGTTTGGTCACGGCTCGGTTTTTGACGAAGTATTATATTTTTACCCGAATTTAACGAGTGAAAGATTTCTGCCTTTTCGAGTTCATTCATGAATGTGATTAATTAATCTTCGGCACAGCTTGAATTTTCTTTATCTTTGTCCTTCGTTTCCGCTGGTCGATGTCAGCTGTTTGTACATTGTGCAATCCCTCAGGTGTGGCGAAAAATTCTCTTTACCTCTTTAAGTGTTTGTATTCACGTCATTGGCTTACATCGAAGTTGTTTCTTGAAATGTCATCAATAAAAGCGACTTTTACTAAAACAGTCTGACAACGAAGATATAAAAAGAATGTGAGTTGCGTTTTCGTACTGTTAAGTTGCTAAAAATATATCAGAGTATTTACTACAAAGCATCCGTTGTCATGGCTCTTATAACAGGTGTTGCTCGTAGTTTATTCTTCGGACACTTTGTGCTTCCCGTAACTAATTTCCTCGAACTATCCTTATACCTTACCCTGTACTTATACATCAAAACCTTAATCATCTTTGTTTTCTTCTCAAATCTAGATAAGAAAAAAGGCAAATTTACGGTAAACATTCTTTCGATCACTGGTGTTTAACTATACTAAGTGACTAATTAAATATTTTTTGAAAACGAAGAACCATATGAAGAAACCGGTAATTTATCGGAACCTCATTTTAAGACTATGAATCGAGATTCTAGATTATTTGCATTCGCTTTTTATATGTTAGAACTGCATTTCGTAATACTTCCTTCTGGCACAAAACTTCACAATTTTCGATGTTTCTACGGAATTCACGGTTAATTTGCAGCGTTTTTACCTGTCGAAAGAGAATCAGAATCGTGTCAAAAGTTAAGCGATAGTGATGTATACCTGGATAGTCGGGAGCATACTACTTTAAAACATGTTTTCAACTTCATCCAGCATTAAAAAACATTCTAAAGTTATAAATTCTATCATGGAAGGCCGTACTTCGTGAAAGGACATTCTAAAGATTATGAAGTTACGAAGCTTTTATTTTTCATAATCATTCTAAACTTATCTATTTCCATAACTGCATGCGGAACACCAGCGTTCCGCTGAACATAATTTGGAAACGCGTTGTTAGAAAGCGAAGAGAGATGCTCGCTTGAGTAGTTTACTTTCATTTAGCATTCAAAGTCACCTTGCATTTTCGTTGAAGTGAAATTCCTTGCTTTTTTATGACACTTTTGGAGTTTTATTTTTTCGAAACCGCTCAACGTGTTCTCAAGGTTGAGCCCATCTATAAAAACAGGTGTGGCGTACTTTGATTCTTTATTAATTCACATGTACCCACGTCTCTTAATTTTATCCATTTATCTCTATCCATTTCTGCATTTTCCGTTATCCCTCTTTTAGTACTTTCGTGGCGGCGGTTTTCAACTTTTAAAATAGAAGTTGAAATTATTAGCCTCAAGTTGATGGCTCGGTGAGTAAATTGGCCTAAACACGACGCTTTGCTCTTCAAATTCCAGAACGGAGGAGTTTAATGTTGCTGCCTTTATTTCAGTTTGTGTGGGTTCCTGATTCTCCCTTTAGGTCCTGATTGATGGCTAATTCTAATTAATGAATTATTAGAAACACTTCTATTTTCTCGGTAGTTGTTCTGTGCGATGTGTTTAGTGGAATTGGAAATTCCGAAATTATAGAGATTTCCCTCATCTTCAATCGACTATCGTCATCCTACCATTGATTTGACATGGATTTAAATTCCAAATGTGTTTTTACAGGAAAATGAATTAACTCGAACTCAACAATTGCGTTTGTCGTGCCCCTTGTATAACCTCATAAGTTTTTAATATTCCGTGTTTTCATCATGTTTCTAGGGATTTAAAATCCAAACCATACTTCACGGCAAAAATAAAAATAGGTATTCTTTCGCTACTGGTTCAATTTTGTAGGAATTTAATAATAAATATCATCAAAGAATTAAATCCTGCAAGAAATGGAAAACAATATTCTTACCGAAGAGAAATTTCTAGTCATCTGTATTAGCAAATAGGATATTTTTCGTTTGTTAAAATACCGACGAATTATGATAAGCAATAATCCTCTTATGAATCCTTTGATTTCCTACTGCTTTCTTATCAGGAAGTGGAGTATATCATTTTCTGAATTTGTTCCTCGATGCATTTGTATAAAGAGTTACCGATATCGGATGAATAAATTCAGAAAAACCCGTGTGAAGCACGCTTACGTGGCATTCTTCCTGTCCCCGTTCCTATCACATGAAACACATTGTTAAAATATCGTACAGTGGTTTCGTCCGACTTTGCGGCATCGTCCTCTACAGACTTTCTCGTTGAGGAACCAGCCATACAAAGTGATGGAAAGGAGAACTATACCTTTTCACGGGATTAATATGTTTGGAAATATAATTTTACGAGAATAGAATGAATGGAGCAATCAATTCTAAGGCCAGGTTCCCTTAAACCCAATCTTGGAGATTCTTTCAAATTCTTGTGTTGCAGCAGTGTAGTTAATTAATATCTTTTGATTTGGCTTTTGTTAGATACCCTTTTTCAAACATGCAATTGAATGACTCCTAGGACCTGTTTCCTTCTCGCATTTTAGTAAGCATACATAAGCTTGCATAATCGAACAGAGAATAACTGTAGCTCTTAACAAAATGCTCTCTTATATTTACTTAAAAAAATACATAAATGTAAATGTTTCAGTATTCTCAATAACACACCCCACTGGAAATTCGCAGATTCTATATATGTAAATAAGAGTGTTTTCATTTATAGTATAGGAGTAGGAGAAATTTTTCCCCAACCCCTAGATTGTAGGCAATTTTGCGGTTACTCCAGCTATTACTGGACCCCCCTCTCCTTTAGACCAATTCTGGCTACGCCCCTGATACATACACAAAGGTAATGCCGATGTATTTTTCCTCCTGAGATTTAGTGTGTCATCTTTTATTTTATCTGCATCTTTTTTCTAGAACTTTTCTCGTCAACACAAACATTGAAATTTATTTATGAATTGGTAGAAAAGTGATTGGGGTATCCCATAAGAGTTATGAGGAGTTTAGGAATGCCCGAGACGACTCAAAGAGCTTTAGGCTGCACTGAAAGAAAGCCGAGAATGTTCAGAAAGTTTTCATGAAAAAAGCATATGATGCTCATTTTCATTATTTACAAGCTTCTTCGTACGCTCGTAAAATATCAGCAAATACAGCGTTAATTTTAGGCCTTTCCTCCTACTCCATCTTCTTATACCATTGTAAAGTATCAATGTTGAATGTGATTATATCTGCATAGCGTGATTCTTTGTATCTATTCGGAGATAGGGCTCCAAAAGTATGAGTTGTATGAATATATGTGATGTAGTTAATGTGAATTTATAGCATCGTTCCATTTTAGTGATGATTTAAATAGATTTAGTGAACTTTGACGAAGTGATGTGCCTGTTTTTCGTTTTATTATTACGATTAATGTATTTTTAGTTTAGATTCTTTGCTTTTAATTTTCTCTGATGCCTTTATTCTGTAGTTTTTATTAACTTTTAACCAAAGATCTTTTTATTGATCTGCCTGTATTTAGCCGTACTCTGTTCTGTTTAAATAAATTTTTTCAGCTTTTAAAAGAAAGTAGTAATAGTTCAGTGGTAGAATTCCATATGTCCATTCCATCTCTAGAGTATAATACTTCTATTAAAACTGAATAGACCCTAATCCCTTAAAAAACGTCTTGTTTATTATTTAACATATTTTAACAATTAAGTCTACGTATATGTAACTGTTCCGTAAGATATCAAATGTTAGTTGCATGTACCAGTGTATTGAAATTCATCTATGCATCATTTTGTTATTTTTTAGTTATTTGTTAGTTTTTAATGTAAAATTGTCAACAGATCTTGCGTAGAATTAAACTTACATTACTTACTTAATATTGTATTTATTTTGTGTTCTTGTAAGGTGTTGAGACATGATAGGTATATCTTAGGCTGAAATAAACTGTGCATCAGTTTATATTAGTAGAGTAAACTGTTAGAGTATTGAATAAGTATTAGATGTAATTATATACTAATCGAAATAACGCTAGACATATAATTTAAAAATTGTATTTTGCTTTAAAAACATATGTAATAAGTATGTATCTCTGTAGATGCTAACGAAATAAAAAGATGTGTAAAATTTACTTCTCTCATTTTAATTTCTTTCTACCTGAATCCTTTCACATTAGCTCTTGTTTTTTGGGTAAGTAGCGGTATTAATTTGGAATAAATTGAGTTATAATTCTGTGGGTCTTTATGCCAACTAAGAGTTATCGCATTTGCTGTGTTCGCTATTTCTAAGCCTTACTATTTCGTGAATCTCTATTTCGTAATTATAAATAGTGCCTCTTGCAAGTGAACTCTTTTGATTTACAAAGACAGAACGCAGGAATAATAATTGGGTAATAAATGTTCTGGAAATACCAAGGAAAATATATTTTTATTCCTTAATAATTGCTGAAGCTTTGACTAATCGACGTGAAAACGAAGTAACATTCTGTTCATGTGTAGCTGTTTCAAACTATAAGACGTAAATTTGTTTCACCGACTATTTTCTCAATTTAATGCAACGTCCTTCGGTTTTCGGATTGATAGTGTGTTGAAGTTCCTTGAGATAAAGGCTGAGGATGTGGATCGTACATTTCCGTGAAGTTTGTATTTTTGTATTTTTTATAAGGGCAACCTTTACGTTAATAACAGAGACCTGTTTGCTTTTGTAGAATTTTAATGTGAATTGCTAAAAACATTCGAAGGGTTCATCTCATTAACAGAATTTTTCGTGACTAATTTTTGAGAAGAATGGATTTAATGCCCAGTGCAATGATATTTTGGCCACGCTCGTAATTTATGACATACGTTTCAGTTGCTTGGTGAACAAGAATAATGATTGGTTAGCGCAAATACTCGGTGACCTCCGTTGGTCATAACAATCCGAGAATGCTTTCTAATGTCGCAAATTATCGCCTTTGGGGTGACCCCCATCAGTGTTATCAATTAATTTCAGTTTTGAAACGGACAAAGCTCAAAGGAAGCTTGCCTCTTCAGCGTTTATTTAAGTTTAGCATAAAAATCATCTCTATTATCCTCCGTTGCTATTTCTCCCTGTAGAATTGACGAAAATCGATTTTATCGATGCAAGTCAACCTTTTTTTGACTTCTCGTCAAAATCAATTGCATATTACGAAAAACTATTCATGTCTGCTTTAGGTAAATGTTCAAGTAAAATTTTGTGCGAAAAGTCTTCATTTTTTCAATAGGCTAAAGAGTAATTGGCACAATGTGATACTTTATGAAGATGTATAACTCCAGCATTGCGCGTTATGAAATAGTAGAAGTAGGGTTCTTTCGTATAGTTTGCAGTTATATTTAAATATATTACGAAATAAAATGAGCATGAGATGTAATTCTTAGTACAACTTGGTGAAATATATCTGTTACATAGAATACATAGGGACTTTTAAAGAAAATTGGGTTGGACTGGAAAGGTAAGTTTGCACCAAGTTTGGTGCAAAATTTGTACTTAAACCAAACAGCGCGAGTTAGAATAACTGAGGGGGTGTCGGAATGGGCAGAGTTAGGGAGAGGGGTAAGACAAGGATGCCCATTATCACCATCGCTTTTTAATATATATGCAGAGGAAATGGTAAATGAAACTTGGGAAGAAATAAGCAAGGGAGTGATAGTTGGAGGGAAAGTGGTAAAGTCAGTAAGATATGCAGACGATAAAGCTATTGTGTGCGATTCTGGAAAGGGTATACAAATACTAGTAAGTACACTAAACGATAAGGCAAGGGAATGTGGAATGAAAATAAACATAAGTAAAACTAAAGTAATGAGATTCACTAAGGGAAAGAAGGCTAAGTTAACGATCAGGGTGGGTGGGGAAAAACTAGAGCAGGTGGACAAATTCTCGTACTTGGGTAGTGTTCTATCTTGGGATGGGAGGTGTGGAGATGAGGTTCGGAAAAGAGTAGCATTGGCCAAGGAAACTTTTATGAAGCGAAGGGATTGGATGACGAAGGGTCTCGATAAAGGAATCAGGAAAAGATTGGTAAAATCCTTGATATGGAGTGTTTTGCTGTATGGGTGTGAAACGTGGACCTTACGAAAAGAGGACATCAAAAGATTGGAGGCATTTGAAATGTGGGTGTGGCGTAGTATGGAGAAGGTGAGCTGTGTGGATAGAAAAACAAACATAGAGGTGCTAGAAATGGTTGGGGAGGAAAGGGTTTTAATTGAAGTAATTAAGCGCCGACAAAAGAAATGGGTGGGTCAGATATTGAGAGGAGAGGGATTGCTGAAGAATGTAATAGAGGGTAGAATGCAAGGGAAAAGACAAGAGGGGAAGGCAAAGACAAAAAATGTTAGATGACATAAAGGGTGGGGTGAGTTAACAGGTAACGAAGGAAAAGGCTATGAATAGGGAATATTAGGGCACATGAACCTACCGAAAGGTAGAACACTTATGTACATAGAATCCAACTTGTTGGCCATTTTATCGGTAACAAAAGGTTAGTAAATTTATCGATTCAGGCCCCAAGAGAAGAGATATAACGTACTAATTAATCCATAAAATTGAAAGCTGTTGTATAACCAAATTAATGTTGACGTCAACGACGTATCCGTTTTTTTTTCATTTCGCGAAGCGGAAGTCCTCCGCTAATTAATTTTTTGCTGTATTCGCTAACTACTGGGTTGGGAAACAAAGTATTCTTTATTAGAAAAAAAGCTAAACACTAGTTTTGTGACATGACAACTGTTTCAAGAAATAGAAGATGACAGAAGAAGGGAGAATCTGAGCGTGATCCTCATTATATTGGGTTTTGGCGTTATTATTACAAGTCTAATATAATTTTTCATGGGTCGTTACATCGTCATTCCTAATTCATTATAATATCAAATCATAAATAGAGAAGGAATTTGAATAAAGCTGGTATAGTTCCAATTATTATTGCTTACAACCGAGGGCTTCCTTTAGATCTCAGAGTTTGTTAAAGAATTTTTCTTATTGTATCGATGTCGACTTTCAAATAGATTGATGTAGTAGCCTGTATTTTGAAGTTAAATGATGATGCTAATGCTTTTCACACTTTATAGGAAAGGTCCAAATGTCTTTGTCATATGACATTCTTACAATTGTTAATCATTTAATTCACCACAGCTCTTTGCTTCCTTGTTGTTAACTGCGGAGATCAGTCTCTTTATTGATGAAATTAAAGGCTTAGATCATTCTGACGTAAGTAGCAACGGTCTATTTTATCAAAGGTCAAAAGACGTTTTTTGTTCAACTTTGGATTCCATCTCTTCTCAGCTTCTCATATTCCAGTTCTTCATATACGCGGTGGGGAGTCGAGGAAAAGTTATCGAAGTTTGGTGGAGTTCTTAGCGAAGATCTATTTACTTGGTAAGCTTTGCTATTATGTAAGGACTTAGCGTAACGTATAGCGGAATTTATAGAAACGAGAAAATATCTTCGCTCAACTTGTTGCACTGAATTGGACTGAATCGAATTCATTTCGGTCCAATTGTGTTAAGTGTTATGTTAAGTTAAGTTATATGTATGTTAAGTATGTTCTTGAGTTTCCGAGATATTTTATAGTTGTTGCCAAGAATTTTTTCTATTTTGCCAACAACGTTTTACCTCTCATTTAATAGGTTTTTGACTGTAGTTCATGAAATAATAGTTTTCAGTCAGGACATTTCAGTAAATGTGTATAAAAGTGTGACATGAAATAGAAAGTTACGAAAATACTTATCACCCGCTTGCATTATCAACTTCCTACACAATAAAGAAAATTCACGTAAGCAAAATTCGCGATATTAAATTAACTAATGAAGCATTATATAACATTTTTATTTGAATGATGTTATATTTCACGTAAAGACTATGTATCATATAGTGCGTCTCGTTCTGTAATATTTCAAAGCTTAATTTTTCAACCCTTAAGTGATTTCAATGGTTTTTTACACTTATGCATCTTGTATTATTCCGTAACTTTCTTTTCTTCTTTTTTTCTTTCCCGAAATTACGTGATCGGAATTTTATCCAATCTGAATCATAGCTCATCAAGGTGAGATATTGTTGTGGTCCAAAAGTATTGATCTTCCATTCTTCTCCAATTTGTCTCTTTTGTTCTTGTCGTATCACATTCTAATTTACGTCTTCCTTCGTAGCTTACCATGATGTATTTAATGATAATCATTTTAATTAATGGGCTTTTATTGAGTTTTCTTAGCTCCCATCTATGGTTAATGTATCTGCCCGTAACAGTCTTCTAGAAATTATTTTTCCGAGGAAAAACTTTTTCAGTCTTTCATTGATGGTAAAGTTATCCTTAAGTTTCTTCATTTTAGCTAGCAAATCGATTTTTATTCTTTTGAATAACCCTTCTGCAAGAAAGAAACACTGTTGGTTATCGACGTTCCTTCATTTATATGTATGAAGGTATTAAGATAAAAGTTTCACTTAGGTTGATTTACATAATAGAATGGTTCGATAAACTTATGGAGAAATTGTGCTAAATAAATTCGCCATGTAGGAGACTTATGTCGGAGCTCAAGCGCCGCTAGGAGAGGGGAGTTTATTCTAAGAAGGTTATCCACCTCTAATCACGTTCGCTGAAATCTAAATCGTATTATTATGAACCATCTGTTATCGTCATCAGAAGGCACCATAAAGAAATGTGATACTCTCAAAAAAGTAACTACAGTATATACTCGTGTATAGGATTCGATCTCTCGATTTTTTTTGCGCTTTTGTAATCGATATATTTCATCGTGACGAACCATTAAAAACGAATCAAATTTTATGTTGTCTATTAACTGTAAAAGGGCTATTCACCAACTCATTTTTATGGTAATTTTACACCATAGAGGTATGTATAGGAAATAAATATTACTTTGTCAAAATATAATAAATGTTATTTATTTAAATAATAAAGTAATCTTTCGAGTGAATATACGTGTTACACAAAAAAAATCATCTAAAGATGGTTTGTGAAGTTTTTATTTCGAAACAGATACAACTTTCTGGCTGACCCTCGAACTTCTCTCGTGTATAAGCGACCCTAAATATTTTTCCATTATATTTAAAGGTCGAACTATACCCGAGTGTGTACGGTATCTTTAATTTGTCATGATAGCACACAGCAGAATCATGTTGTATAATCTTTGTGGGTACTGTTTAACGGTATTGTTCTTCATTATAGTTATGACAGTAAGCTCATCTAATGCTAACATTTCCAACGAAAGTTGGTCTCCTGTATAAGGCTTTAATGATGGACCAATTAATAATGTTTTCATTTTCACCATAAAATATGGATAAGGACAATTAATGAGCATAATAATGCATGCATATAGCGAAATTAAAGATGATTGGATAGTGATTAAAAACATTATCTTCGGTATTTCTAGAATTTCATACAGGGGGCATTCGAAAGGTGTGCAGACAAGTGGAATCCATAATCGAAAAGGAATGTTGGATAACAATTTAAACAATTTTTTGTATGTGAAGAAAAGTTTTGTATTAGACGGAACAAGTTGTTTAATTACAATTGAACGCCTGGTTCTGTACGCCAATCTGAAACCTGTCATTGAAACTTTACAGGAGTTTCATTCGTGATAATTCACGCGTAATTATATTACTTGGCAATACTAAATTGTTAAAATTCTACACTAAATAATTACGTTTCTCTAAAACTTGTCCCAGCTTACGGTAACGAAACCATTCAGTTTTTTAATCTCTAGCAAAAACTTTAGAATGTACATCAGCATTGAACGGAGTTCAAGTACTTCACTGTAAAAGTAACACGTTTGACATTAGAACTATTACATCTGACGCAATTATTCGTGAAGTCCTTCAAAATACAAAATAAATTGAGGCTGATTGTTTTAAGTTCGAAATATATATATTACGTACATTGTGCAATCCCTCAGGTGTGGCGAAAAATTNAAAGTTTTATTCAAATCTATTATCTTTTCCACCCAGATAAAGTTTTTTATTATTGTTTATACTACTACTAATTTTTCTGAAGTTAACTACCAAAATAATAACCTGCTCCATGAATTATTGACGGTAGTCGTGATAATCATAACTGAGAATATTTACTTACTTCAATGTTTGCTTTGTAGCCTTTTAAAATCCGTGTTATATTCAAGCTTATGATAACGTTTCCTCATTTTTCTGATTTTGAAGTTCACACAGTGTTATTTTTCCGTAATTTTTTACTCTTATTATTTTTGCTTGGTGTTTAAGTCTGAAGCTCGCTGGAGGGATACTCTCGATACTTGTTCCTGTGGACTTCAGGGAAATTAGTATCTTCTATAATCGAAAGATATCCAGAGTCATTCCATGGAATACCCTTCCCTCACCCCAAAGAGAATGAATAAATCATCAATTTTTCCTCGCGAGTAATTCGAGAAACGCCGATTTCGCAGTCTAAAGTGAAGATGTGAAAAAAGAATAACCGAAGCGGTTTATAATATTTATTGCTGGGCATTTCTATAATTCCTATGTATTTCCAAGTGGAATGCTGACGTGATTTTTGGAATAAATCATCAAGGATACCAAATGAAGATGAGCGTTCGACCGTTACATCTAAAGGGTACTTATTTTGAATTTGATATTTCCATTAATAACTTGCTTGGATTTCGATTTGGAAGGCTAATGCTACTTTACAATTTATGTTTAGAATGAATAACTCATCCCATTTGAGATGACGAAGCAAATCTTATGTTAAAAATGCATGCTGAATTTCAGAATATAATGCTCATACTGAAACAAGGCGTGAATAAAGTAGCGAATTATTCTCAATGTCATTGAGTACAAGCAATCAATTTTGCGTTTTGCTACTTTGAGTATTAGATTTGTAGTAGATGACTAGTAGTATACGAAACAGATTCTCGCGAGTTTTCTAGAAAATTATTCATATCATCCTCTGAAGACATTTTCATTAAGATTTTAATTTTTTCTGATAATTTCAATGAAAACTTATTAGTATGGCAATACTGAGTGATTTAATAACTTTCTTTTCTACCTCTTAAAGCATTTTATATATAGTTAAAAAGTTAACATTTCACAATTTTGCCTATCTTGATCGTGTAGAATTTTTGGTACCGAATGATATATATTCATACAACGCATTTTCCCTAAACCTTTCTCTTTTGGCCTTATCGCGGAAGTCCAGATCCACCTCTGCCGATTAAAAGGGAGTTTTTCTTTTTTTATTCGCAACCCACCCCAAAATTCAGGTAGGGCTCACTGTTTCGAGCCCTCGTTTATGGTCACGACCCATCCCTTCATTAACATTGCTGTCGGAAAAGTGTGTGGAAGGTTGAGAGAGAAAATGGATAGAGAAAGGAAGAGGGAAATTTCAGGTAAAGAGAAGAGGGAGTCAAGGAGAATGAGGGAAGAGAAGGGAGAAAGACTGAGAAATTAAGTGCAGAGGACTTGAAGGCAAATGTACGCACAAACGGCTTTATTAAGGTTAGAACTGAGAAGGAAATGGGAGATATTTGGGGTGGGAAAAGTTGGCTCGGGAATGGAAGAAGTTTGGTGAGTGAAAGATGGACAGATTACTCCGTCATAGACCAAAACTAGACTCGACTGTTCTCGACTGCTTATGGAATTCTGGGTTCTATGCTTAGTTGGATGCATAGCTATATGACTGACAAGAAATTAGCGGAGAAACTCAACGTTCTTTTTAGAACGGCTTGACTTCGTCTGGCGTTACTCAAGGCTCCTTTCTCGGTCTTATTCTTTTCACAAATTTCATCAATGATGAATTCATCAGCTTCATCTTGAGAGAGAGAAGGAAACTCAGCAGTCAGAGAGGGAACGGAGGGAAGTATTTAGTGGTAGGGAGGGATAAAGACCTGAGGACTGGAATAGTAGGGAGAACTTGAGGGAAGAATAAGGGGTTGAAGAGGAGAGGAGAGAGGGAAGAGGTACGAAGGGCGTGAAAGGAAGAAAGAAAGGAAGATGCTTCGAGAGGTCGTCTGGCTTTCGGAATCGGTTTTTGTGGTTTTCCGTCGGATTTATTACGAACGCTTGTGTTTGTGTGTGCCTCCGCGTTTGTATGAGTGCGGGAAGGCCATTTTCTCGTCCCAATCTCCATCCCGCGTCTTTCCTTTCCTCCGCACGGCAGCACACACCCTTCGGCCGATCGATATACCGCGCCTCGGCACGCGGTTGCTTTGCTCTCTCCCGCATCTCTGTCGTGGGGAGAGAAGACATGAGGAGAGTGAGAGATGAGCTTGAAACCCTCCGGGGATTCGGTGTTCCTGGAGGGAGAAACAGACTTGGTGCTTGAGCTCCTGGATGTTGTTCGTAAGGGGAACGGGAGCGACGACCTCTTATTTTCCAAAGAGACACCTCTTACTTTTTTCCCTCGTGTCTCTTTTGTCTGTTAGACGCCCGAATCGCCTTTGTATTGGATGTGAAGGATGGACATAATTTACGTTTCTTCCCTCTCATTGTTTCAGCCGTGAAAGCGCGGTAGTGTTCTGCCACTTGTCAGTTCATGGCGCGGGCATTTTTCCTTGGGGGTCCTTCATTCATTCTTTTTCTTCTTCGAGAAATCGAATTCCCCCGCGCTTTTTTTGGACCAAAGCATGGTATCCATTTCAGCAGGTGCTCCATCATCGCCGAGGGCGTGATTAATGTTTTTCAGAAGGGATTGTCTCTGGAGATTGACGTAGTGTAGGTTAGTGATGCTTGTTCTTCCACTCGGTCGTATTAGGAGTTTCCAGCAGATGCGAAGTAAAGCTTTTCGAGATTTCTGTCAAGCATAATATGAGATTTGTTCGCCACTTAAAATGTGCAAATTTAATGAGCTTTCGTGCTCTGTCGCCGGTCTCTTATACTGAAATATTGTATCCGATAATACGAAAGCCATTTATGTTGAGATGTTGCGATATATTAAAAATTATCATTTCTCTTTATTTCATGTATCTTTCTCAGTGAATATTTTGAAAACTCCCCCACGATAATAAATTTACATGTTCACTTTCTTAAGGGCTGTTCCAGTTTGATAAACAGTCTCTTTGCGACAAGCTGTATCAGAATAACTTTTCGTTGTTCATATCCGTTTCATATGTTTTCTTATCATTAATTTTACGTTAAATTTAGTTGTCTCTTGCAGTAACATTACGAATGTTTCGGATTTTTTTTTCTGTTTCCTTGAACTTATTTTCGTAAAGGTAATTTCATCAGTAGAACTCATTTAATGATTGATCTTACAAAATCATGTTTGTAAGCATTATCACGGCATTTGGAATGTGGCCTCCATATGAAATATCTGCTATTAATCCTTGTAAGGCAATTATTTCGTGGAAATCGAAGTAATTAGCAAGTATTTATTTCTGAAAGTAATATAAATTTAAGCGTAAGTAGTCACTCTCATCGCGTTTGGTACAGTAGAATTTTGTAGGTACACCGCGAAGAGGTTACCTTATTTATGCTCGTAATCTGGAAAAACAACCTCAATAACCATTTATTATGCTTTTCCTATATTCTTTTATTATGGTAATTGAAAGGTTAATAGATTATTATGTATGTTAAGCATTGAGCTAGCTTTATACCAATTGTTTATTAGAATATCAGAGATGTGTGACCTTATCTCAGCTATAAGCTATTCCCGAACGTTCCTGCTATAGTACCCATCGACTGCAATTCACCTTGATTCCCCTGAGAAACCCTATGTTGTGTTCAAACGCTCTTACTGTAAATTATCTCATCTTTCATTTGCCAACCATTAGCTTGTAAAATTACTTAACGTAATGTGATTATCGGTTTAATTAGCTGAAGATATATCTTTCCTCATTGAAAATTTCAGGTTTTATGGAGTATGGAGTGGAACTCGCTTAAATTTTGTAATAAATGACATTTCCAAATTTGATTTTGCGCTAATGAGAATAAAATGGCCTTGAGTTTTAAATTAATCTTTTGCTTTTCATCTGAACATGTTTTATATCACCAAATTAAATGAGATGCCATTCCCTCCCGTCATATCATATTTATAAAAGAAGGATGACATCGTTTATGGAATATTACAAGAATGAAAATAAAGCTAATGAATGACACCTATCTATCTTTCTACGGATAAATAATACTATCTTGTGTTTGTAGACGTACAAGGTTTTTACGGTCGTTGTTCTATGCATATTTCAAATATTCTTGATTGAAGGCGATTCCAAATGAGTCCTGTAGGTTGTGGGATTACTTGCTGATAAACTTGCAGAATTTCTTTTGACATATTTATGGGTCAGGGAACAACGCACATGTATTTCTAAGATTTATTTTATAGGAGCAGGTAATCGTCATAGTCTTAATCAATATTATGAGAATAGCATTGAAAACTTTAGAAGAACATCGAGAATTTTTTACTCAGTCATTGATTATGAAAGGTATTTATAAGTACCAAAGAAATTCATCTTATGATTTAGTAGTTCAAATGTGTTTCTGACTAAGATATGTACATCTTGATCATTATCACTGTTTAGAACGCGATGCGCATACTACTGCCAGCGGACCAATTCACCGACTTCTATTCAGGCAAAATTCACACCTTTAATGATGACATTCACGTTTCAGCTCTCCACGATTCAATGTGAATACATTTTTGCTGGATAAACCGGAGAGTGAAAATTTTACTCTCCTTACGAATGATTGACTCAGAAATAACATTTGTGTTCTTTGTACGATTGAAACATTTTATAGAAAAATTTTCCTTCTAAAGTGCATACCGATAATATCTCTGAAATTATAACGTTGGTAGTAATTACAGTTTCAACCTGTAAATTAATATTTCTTTGAAGACTAGAGTACATTCGCGGCCTAAATTCGCGCTCATTGTTTTTTAGAAGGTCAGCTATAAAAGTTCATGTTCGTGATAGATGAGGATCAAAGTAGGAAGGTTGCAACGACTGAGATGTGGCATTTCTACCTTTCATAGCGTATAATGAAGAATTCAAAAAAATGTGAGGCTATGTATGGGACCTGGGCATAATTTGCGATAGGGAAGTGCATGTAACGCTTCTTCAGCCGCTTGCACGCAGCTTCCATCTCATCTTTTCGGAAGAGAATTAATCGTACGATTCAGAAAATTCGTCTCACTAGAAAAATAATATAATATCCAAAATGAATTTACTCGAATTAAATAATTAACTAAAACTAACTGTTATTTTAGCCGAATTAATTTACAATCCATATCGGTTGTTGATACACTGCCAATGCTGCAAGATAATTTATTTACAAGATTTTACCAAAAGGTTCCCGAAATTAGAATCATGCGCTTGAACGAACCCAACAACTGTCAAATACTGCTAAGTTGAGTTGTGTTCATTCTTTGTGAGTCATTTACCGGCTTGATTGTATGGCTGTGCTAGTGGATGCGTTCGTTATTGTAAACGGTTTTTCACTGTTGTGTCCATTTATGTTTGCGATTATGTGAGACGAATTGCAAAATAAAAATCATAATTAGTGTTATAGAATTAGAAAATGATGAATACCAGAATATATTTAGAGTTAAAGAATATCATGGGTCTCTCTAAGAGTTTGTCTCCACAAAATAAGTAATAATATATTATCTTCGGTTTTATCTGCATGAATTTACGTTCTTTGACTCATTTATTTCCCTATCTTACATTGATTTTATATTAAAGTACGAGAATCACTGTCTTGATGTTGTTTACGTACTCTTAGCTTAAGTGTATTACTTTTCGTCCGGAAATTAATTGAAGATATCACCTCTGAGCTCTAGTATCCTTACTTACGCCTTTGTCTGACAATCTTCGAACTAATAAAGGTCATGCTATCCTGCCAGAAGATTCTAAAAGGAATCAATAACATTATTACAGCTTTATTTATTGCATCTGTTATTATTATTATTATACTAGCATCGATACGCTTTATCACTCCTTCTCAGCTAAGTGCACTCCTTCTGACCTAATTAATTCAAATGTATGAATTTTGGAGGCAATCAGAAACACGATTCTCATACTCAAATTTATGACTGTGCTCTTTTCGCTCTTCACGCTTTCTTTTCCTAGAGAGCCTTATCCAGATATTGAGCCAGCTTCACCTACAATTCTTTTTAATCGATCCGACTGAGATTTTTGCTAAAAGTGCTTTGTTGACTTTATTATCCTATTGACTTAATTGAAGTAAATGAAGTTTCAATTTTTTAAACATCTTCAAACTCCTAGACGGAATTTAAAAAATAACGGGAATTAATTTTTTTCCAATTTAAGATAATCACGTCGAATTTCCTTATACCTTAGCTATTGATTTAAGTTTTAGAGGTTTTTATTACATTTTTTTGTACTTAAATCGGTTGCTGGTAGTCAAGTGAAAGGGTAATTGTGACTTTGCACGTTAAGGCGTACCGCAGTCGGACGAAACCACTATGCCTACTAAGTCTCCCAAAACGGCTTGAGAATAGTTAATTGGATAAAGCATCTGCCCAGAAAGCATAAGATTCCAGGTTCGACTCCTGGTCCTCTCAGACTTTTTTCATTTCCGTTTTGGTGTGGGTAGCTGGTAGACTCTTAAATCTTCGTTTGTGTGTGTGTATTATGGAGGCATGTTTTATATGTTAGCATCATAATGAGTCAGAGTGATTTGGCGTATTTTCTAATCAATTGCGAGAGCATTAATGCTTATGATTTCTGAATCATAGTTCTGAATCTGTCGCGCAGAGAAAGCATTTTCAGGTGTTTTGAGAAATGTTAACGAGTTTTATAGGAGTCAAAAGAAATTTTTATTGCCTATTTCTGAAAGATTTAAAAAATTTACTGGTACAGATTTAGAAAATATGTAAGGCAGAGGCATTATTTTTTACATACATATTTTATACATCGATTTAAGATATGTATTTTTGCTCAATTAGGAATTTATTTATTGCATTATGCAGATCTTTTATCGTGTGTTTTACCGAAGAATCGGCGGATTTCTGAAACGTAAAGATTAGAGAACATGATGCTTTTTAATCACCACTGAATGGGAATCCTACTACCGTGCAAAAAGCTGTCTAAAGCGTAGCCTAGTTCCAGGTAATCAAGCCCCTATCTCTTCTGTCTGAGTGAAGCCCCGATATTATTTTTCTTATTGGTGAAGATGTTGTCTTTCGAAATTATGCAGGGAAAGCGTGTCAAACTCAGCGTAGAAAGTTCGGCGACTTTCCACGGATGTTTCCGTTCCAGCGAGGAAACTTTTGTTTCAGGCCGAATGAATGATCGAAAGGTAGCATTCACTATTCTTTTTTTTTTATTTGTTTGGCGTTTCTTAGAGAGTAGTTCACCTTTTTAAACCCGTAGATCTACACTTATAATTATATTCATCTATCATATATATATTTACCCCCTGCCACACGCCGTAAGGCGGCTTGCAGGGTATTTATGTAGATGTATCATTGTAGAAATTATCGCGTACTGACTAAAAAAAGAAGAGAGTATGGTAATTTGACCTTTATCTTGACCTATAAAGGCAACGTAATAAATAATTCAACAGTATGATAATTGATAAAACAATATGCATTTAGGTCTCCTTTGAGGAAGAATGGAGAAGCGTTTATGGCCCAGAAAATAATGTATAGCCGCAAAAGAAGTTTCAATAATTATAATGGTATATATCACGAAACAGAAGAAGAATCGCTTTTCTTTGTCGTCTCATTGTATCAGATAGAGGATAGCGTAGTGTCTTTGTCTCCAATGTTAATAACCCGTAGCTTATGTGTAGTATAGCATAATAGCTAAACGGCGGATTGGCCTAGAAAATTGTCATCAGAAGAGTTGACCCGGTTGTTTCGATAGCCTAACCGTTCGAGTTCATTTCTGTATATGATAACATATAATGGTATTTGAAATCTAATTAACTTGCGTGAAAAAGTTTTTGAAGACAGGAACAGTAATCGAACTAACTGTGCAGTGATCCTCTTATGAGAGGTGATAAAGTGTCCATTTCTGGGGCCGACCATTTTGCATAAAGGGTTGAGATGGGTTTCCATGTTATGCCTACCCACACCCAAGTTCATGGCACTACGAATATACCGTAGAGCTCTGTCATGTCCATCTTTATTATATTTTCCTTTTTCCGATAAGAAGAATAATAAGAACTATGCAACATATTTAAGTGTGATCTGGTATAATCTTCGAGGAAAATTCTATTTGAAGTATTTTATGAAGCATGACTATAGATATGACTATAGATAAATGTTTAAAGTCACGAATGAAATCTGTTGGAGTTGATAAGAGAAAAGGAGAATTCGTTTATCATACGTATCACGTTGAGTAGTATCAAATGAACTCATCTGTATGAGTGTTTTGTTATCTTTTCCGGTGAAAGGAAGTTAGGATGTGAGTATTTCAGAGATAAGTCATGAACTGATTTTTGCTTTTGGAAATAAATTTCGGTTGGGTTGACTTGCGTTATTTTATATAAAATTTTTGAATTTAATATTTTCAGCAATTTAGAGAGCCAGTCTCAAAATNTGGTATTCATTAGTTGTCCCTTACATTTCAGTTTCTATTTTTTTAATTATTAAAAAATTAAGGTTATTAATAATAAATATAATTAATAAACAATAAAATTAATCATTACTAATAATTATTTTGTTCCAAAATCTAAACGTTTACAGTGATCACCTAATATCAATGTAATTTATGATGAGTAACTCTCTAGAAAAAACATGTATACCATTCGCCTGACAAAAATTGCTACTTAATTGATTGCATTTCATTAATCGAATTACCTTTAACAAACAACAACGAAGACAATGTTGTACGATTAGGAAAGGTGGCTTATTTATCAGAAATGCATGCTTCGTAGACTCGTTTATCAGAAAGAAATAGGTCGCTTCGCTAGTTGGAAGGGTTTTGAAAATATTTTTTGTAATAAAGCTCAATCTCCTTCCCCTCGGCCCAATGTTGATGGATTGCCGTTCGTTCACCTTGTGACAGGGGAAATATTGAGTAGAATCAATGGCTAAGGCGAGAGCGTTTCATCGTTTGTCCATATCTCGCCAATGAGGGGAAGTTGAAAATCGGCTTCCTAATTTCTTATGCCGGATATTTGCTTCCCGGGAGGACGTTTGCGCTGCTTTCAGCTTCGCAGAGTCAGTTTTTAAGCGTTGAAAATATTGATCCAGTTGTTTTGTAAACTAATAAGAACATGTGTACATGTGAATGGTAATGACTGAAATTATAGCCTGAGAAATAGTAACTCACCGTCAATTGCGAATTTCAGCAATTAGTGGCCACACCAAGAACCACTTTGAGACCCCACCAATAGAATATTCATATTAAAAAAATAACAGTACCATTGTAGTTCTTATTTGGGCCCCTTAAACGGCGAGGTGCGTCAGCTTGCGCCTAGTGAGCCTAATGGTAAATCTGTCCCTGTGTAATATGTTGCAAATTTCTTCTTGTGCCAGTAATGTAAGAGTTTTTAAAGAATTAAGAAATATTGTAGTATGATAGCTAATTTTTGCATTAGATTCTTACTTTCAAGTTACTTTATACAAACATCAATTCAGAAAGAATAGGAGTGTAAAAAAAATTGAACGAATTTCCTTGTGAATTCGTTGGTCTTTCAGTCTTCCAAATCACCTGAAATCTTTAAAATAAATTCCTCGAACTGTATTTATCAAAAAATGTTGTTTTCTTACGTCAATTAGTCAATAACGGTGTCTCGGACGTATGTAGAGTAGATTGACTATTCATACAATTTAAGCGTGAGACGTTAAGTTTTTGGAATGAATTAAAATTGAAATTGAAATGAAACAATTTATTAGTATTTAATTTAACTTTTAGAGTGGAAGTACTTATTTACCTACACCTACGGTATGGTTACGACTGTAAACTTTCCCTATTCCTGCAACTACAAAGTTTTATAAAATACATTTGACATGAATGCAACTCTACTGATTAATCTTGAGTGAACGCAACCATAATTTTTTCTCTTGTCGTTTTCCTTAGTTATTAAAAAATCTATACTCTAAATGTGGTTAATTAGATTGTTGCAAACAAAGGCTCGGGCTTTCCAAAAGCAAATCTATTTTCATCATAGTTAATATAATGTATAGCTGTTTCGAAATATAACCATTCTGCAATTCTCACTTGATATGATACCGTACTTATCGTGGATTCATAGAGATTGAGGCCCATTCTCAGAAATTCAGGGCGTGGCATGGACCCTCCGTAAGTCATGTTTAAATGGCACTCTTTTTGATCGTGTATATCCAACGAGAATTAGTCGGAATCCGCACCCAAGGTATATAAGTCCTCTAAACCTCCCATTGTCGATTGCGGTGAACCATGTGAAAAAAAGTCGTTACAACTTGGACACAAATTCCAGTCACGTACCGATTTGGATATTTATTTACCCCTCTGGCGGGAGGAATTGCAACTCGTACCCAGGCTCCCATGCCAATGTTTTATTCGCACCGGTCACTTTGTTGCAACTTTCTCCGGATCATACGCACCATTCTCCACGAGCACGATTAAAAACAATACCCTTATTCACAGGTCCATTTTTGCTACCGAAGGAAAGCACATTTCCTAACGGTGGCTCTGAATTTTTTACAAGAGGACCTGTTTTCCCCTTCCGAATTTTATATGCATCAGCGTGTTCTTAAATGGAATGCTCAGTGCCGTGGGAAGAATGTGAATGTAAATTCATCAAAAATTTATCTGCGAACCGGTGAAATTTTGAAGCAATGCCGATGCTTCCTTCTTTTGCCTTGCATTTTTTGTTGGAAAAGGAATAATCCTCTCCCATTTCGAATGAGACCTCTCATAATGTATTCTCAGGAAGTACTGACTTTCATGTTGACTTTGTAAAAGAAAGGTAAATAAAACGCTCAATATGAAATTCCTGGATGGGGTTTTCAAGTATATACGTATATAAATATTTGGTAATAAATTTGAAATATGTGTACCTATGGTATACCACATATATTTGCTCAGAGTGGAAGTATGTACTCATTTACCTACCCCTACGGTATGGCTGCGACTGTAGGCTTCTATTCATGCAACTACAAAGTTTTATAAAATACATGACACGACACGAATATTGACACGAATTTAACTCTACTGATTTATCATGAGTGAATGCATCGCATTTATTATTATCCTATGGCTTCCCCCATTGGCTGACAATATCTCATCGAGTTGAAAACGGGGCATTTCGTACAGGCGAATGGGGACGAAATATCAGCTCGATTTTTCTCGAGGGTTTACCTGCTTCAACGTAGATGTTATTAAAAGAATTTTTGGCCATTTAATCGAAGATATATTATCTGATAAAGCACCCCTAGCTCTTGCGTCCAAATAAACAGGAGATTAATAAATTTATAAGGCGAAAAAGCGTAATTTTTGGAAGCCAATGTTTTTCACCTCAGCCTCAACATAGAGTTTTTGTAAAAGTTAAATATCCTTATTATATAAGAATTTTACGTAGATATTCGACAACTTATTAGATAACAATTTCGCCAATAAAGTGGAACTCTTTCCTTTTATCTGACGCCAAACTTCAATTCTTTGTATTTGGCTATTGAATATCGTGAATTTGGGAAATTCATTGACATGTCAATGTACATACATTATTTTGACGCCATGAACGGCACTGAAGGGCTGAAAACATGACTGTCCAGACGAGAGCGGGACGTTTGATCAGCCTATGAATTTCTCATGTTTTGGAGGACATTTGTGGCCCTTATAGTTTTTTCTTATACGGTCTTGCAGAGGGAATCTTCAACGAAGCGATTATAATTGTACTAGTTGATTCAATTTTGGAAAATCTTTATCAAATAATTTGTTGTTTGTATTTAAAAAGCCGATTTATACCATTTATTATTATAATCTTGTTTTTAGAAAGTTGTCGAGAAATTTTTCGAGTTTAGAATCGTCAGACTGTGCTTATGAAGTACACAAATTGGAGATACAAACGTTAAAACTGTGTCACATAGTGACTGTTTGGAGAGGCTACTAAAAGCAATATCACACAATGATGATTGTACATACATTCGTGCAATGTATCATTAGACGCGACAATATGAAACTGGTATATATGTTTGATATATAACCTTGGAACGGGTATGTATGTTTGATACATAACTTCAAGTGACAATTAGAAGCATTCATTAAGGGTAATACATCGTTGAAAAGAAGCCTCAAGAATTATGATTTTATAGCATAAAATCAATGGTCAATATGGCGCATTGCAGTAACATCATCGTCGAAGTGAAACTCCGTTACTCTTTGTTGTAATTTAAATGGCTTAGATGTAGACTTTCATGTATACCAAACGCACTTTCGGTATTTTGAACATGTAGTCCGTTCACGAATGTGGAAATTTCAAAATCTAAAGATCGGCAGATTTGATAGAATATGCATTTATCAGTCTACACAGTAATTTTCATATTTGTCCTCCGGGAAAATTGGAATGAAGTATTAGAAACTCTCTGCGATAGTTTCATATATGTTTTTTATGATCCCTCAGCGGATAATTTATTAAATTTCGCCTCTAAGCATGAATCCTTTGCGTCCTTTTTCTGGAAACGTTAACGTTCTGCAAAAACGGCCAGAACGAGCAGACTCGGGACCTATAATGGCTTCACGTTCCTTTGGAAGAGTTCACATTACTTGCAAACGATTGGCTGTGTCTACCATCATCTTTATACAGGTTTTATTTAGGCAAGTATTATTTTTAAAAAGGATAAACAATCATGCTGATATCGAACAAGTATAGATCCTAAGATTTTGTTCTATTTACGTACTCAAAAAGTAAACTTATTAGCGATGAAATTCGTAAAAACAACATTTCTGAGCGGAGAGCCATATCCTTATCCATTATCGATCCTTAACCATTTTCAACCGCAAATCCTATGAGAGGTTGACGTATCATTTTCTGTTAGCAGTTCTGAAAAATTTCGCTGAAAATATTTATAGTTATAAATTTTTCACGTATAATTTTGCTTTTTGTGACTAGATATTTCCAAAAAAATTAGATAAAGTCGATATAAACTTTTTTTGCCATGACAGTAAAATTTTCACCTTGTATTGTGTCTGTTTTCTTTCTTTATTTTACATTATTTAATGAAAACGATCTTTTTCTCGACAGATGAAAGAAACATTCGTAGCTATTTTTGGCATTTGTTTCTTTAATAAAGAGGTGGAAATAATCCCATTATGTTTATATTCATTGAAGTTGACCAGTTTTTCTCACTAACAACTTATCTGAATATCATTCAATGAACTCTGCATGCAAGGTGGTTGAAAATGAATGAATCATTTCCTAACAAAGAATCGTATGTAATGAAGTTTTGAAACGTAATTCCATTTTAGGTAATTCATTTTGTACGTAATTCTCTTTTGTCTTAACTGGGAAGATCCTTTTTGTGCACTATTATGAAAAATAATAAGGTAATCCTCGTTTCAGCGAAAGGTTCATTAAGCGCATTTACAATTGGCTTAGAACCAATAAACACTGAAGAATCGAGAAATGTGCCGAAAGACTTTGGAGAGGTCCTCATCATGAATAAATTAGTGGTAAAGTGCGTGTGGTCCAAGACTCCTTGAGCAAGGAATATAAAGAAGGCAGCCAGTTAAATGCGAAAATGCCACAATGCTTCATTAGATAAATATTTGATATTTTAGAATATTTTTTAAAATTGGAATATAAAAAGGTGAAAATATGTATTATAGCATAAATATGTATGGGTCCTCTCTTTCTTAAAGATGCAGCTTAATACCAATATTTTCTACAATCGCCACTTCAAGCATTAAGATTTTCTGTCATCACTTCTCTCGTCAAATAAATAAAATTATAATCCCAGAATATAATCCATAACTCCTCCATCGGGAAGGGTGTTGGCCCGTGGTACATACTTTTCAAAACAGACCTCGTCAGAGGATATGGGTCCCCGACACGGTTGTGTAACTTGCGGCGTTGTTAAAAAACTCTTTCTTCGGGATCGCAACTTGTCGCAACATTTCTCTTCGAATTTTACTTTTATTTCTTCAAAAATCTCTTGACTTCAGTTACCCCGTGTCGTTGGATGTCATTTTCAATTTTCTTCCACGTCTTAGATAAAAATCTGTTCTAAAATAAGGGTCCACCCTTTTGGTGCCCAAAGCATGCAGAAATAGAAGAAAATTGAAACGTATTTTTGTAAAAGTTGGCCAACTTGACCCCTTTTTGCAATAAATAATTAAAAATCAATGAATATAATAAACAGCTTTATTCAGAAGATACGAGTGTGTCCAAACCAAACATTTTTCGATTTCGTTCCACCGTTCAGCAGTATGCATACGTATATTTTAGATTCTAACCAAAAGAAGGTAGCGGTAGAATAAAACGTAGCAAAGTAATAATATGTATTATGCTTTTATAGTAAGTTTAATCTACTAATATAATGATAAGAATTGATTCATTATAACAATAAAGTTCATATCAATGAAGTACATTGTGATTAAGCATATTTATGTATACGAAAGTGATAATGTAAATTAACATCACCAACGTTAGGGTACCTAGGGCGATCTCCTCCTTCCAATTTATTTTTAAGGAAAACAAATGAGGTCTCTTAATTCCATTAATCCAAACAGGATTAGTTAGTCATAGTTATTTGTCAGTTAAATTTCTTACGTTTAATTTGCAATACAGTATGATTTATAATAATACTTTTCACAACATACTATAACGTAGAGGATTGCTGTGAGAAGTCCATCATTAAAATAATTCATGTATATAATCTCTTCTCCTTCTCTTCTTAAGTACGTTACTAACACCAAGATCAATAGCATGCAATCGCACATTCGCACATAAATTCAGCTAATAATTCGTAAGAATAATTTTTAGGGATACAGGAAAAGTCATTTTCCTGAGCATCTTTGTAGCCTGCTAGCATTGAATCCCTATGCAATCGCCTAATTCACGTATTCAGCCAGCTATGCAGCTGGTTTTATGAAATTGCCTTTTGAGCTATCGTCGAATTGCTCTTTATGCTGTCAATGCCATTCAAAATACCTCTCTTTCAGCTTTTCTTTTATATCGGGGAAGTGAAAAAAAATTAAGCAGCAGATCCGCAGAAATGGAAAAAAACTGCGTTTCAACGCAGTCACTTGTTTCCTCAGTTAAAAATCTCCCTATATGTGAGAAGCAGGATTGTCACGAGGCGACGCCCGAGTTGCTGGCGAAAAGTTAAGGTCGTTTTTATTTAAAATTTACATGTAGCTTTTTCGCGCTTCCTCTTGGAAGACTTGATTCATTGCAAACTCAGTTGATTTATTTTACGTTTAGCTGATCTCTTAACATAAAAAAGACAGCTACAAGGTTTTCAACTTTTTCCTGACAATGTCAAGTTTGTTTTTAATATGGAGCATCCTGCGTCATAGGTCCACACCCTTAATTTAGCGGCCCCGAAAGAGTGGAGAAGGATAATGTGCGACTAACAAGTCAGTGGCATTAAAAACAAGGCATAAAACTTTTGTTTAAACAATTGTCTAGTTTATTTACACTCAAACTGGGCATATAAGTAGCTACAGATTTTGTGTGGTGGCTTGATATATCATTTAATCCCGCGTTTACTTCTCCATAACCCATGGACCCTCTAATGAAGCCTCAGATTTGGTTGGAACATCAGTTTCCTGTTAATGTT
Source organism: Ladona fulva (assembly GCA_000376725.2). Classification (NCBI taxonomy): domain Eukaryota; kingdom Metazoa; phylum Arthropoda; class Insecta; order Odonata; family Libellulidae; genus Ladona; species Ladona fulva. Next base: position 367,434 of record KZ308762.1, on the reverse strand, counting down.
TTATCTTTAGACAAAAAGTAATTGAAATGTCTCCATTGATTTGGTAGATTCGTCAAAACTGCCATGGAAGAATATAAAATACACATTCGTCATTTACATTGGGACAGTGGAGAAATTGGAAAATATAATGTATTCTTATAATAGCATTCACAGTAAGGATTATTTAAGGGAATATATGAAGTATAAGCTCTCAAACATCTCATAGAATATTTGGGGTTAAAAAAAATCGATTGGGCGGCATCCAACCGTTCTGCTTAGGGGGTTGGCATTGGTAAAGTTGGAAACCTCTTACTACCTCTTTACTATTACTCCTATAAATAACATTTTCTCGATATTTTGCAATAATTCAAATTTCACCGAATCACTAGCTGCGTAACTTTGAGCTAAAATCTCTGATTCACATTTTTAAGTTTTCGTTTAGAAACTGTTGAACACCTGCGAGGTATTAAGAGAATGACGTCATTAAATTCATGTTTGTTATCCTCACAGTGCTTTTTTTCGTTGTCGTCCCCAGGAATGCTATTGCCTTACCTTTTCAGTGTGCATAATTCAGTCTCATAAAGATCGATTCGTGAATGGCCATATTATCTTCTTTGATGCAGATTTATTTACTAGTCCCTGAAAGTGGGATAAGAGTAACGATGAAGATTTTTATAGGCTTTAACAGAAACAGTCTGATTGAAGAGTGTGGATTACGTAAATAATAGCATTATTGAATTAAATTTTTTCGCCGAGAAATTAATGGAAATCGAAATTATATCAATTCCTTCTGTATTTAAGTATATACACCCAAAAAATGTCCATTTCCAACATCAAGTGTTTTAGTCCTCCCTAGTTTCTAACAAACTGCTCATAATTCATTTTAGCAAGCACAGCTCTACGCCATAGAGAAGAATTTATTTCGGGCAATTTGCATTGTTTCATTATTGAATATTAACTACTCCTCATGCAAGTTTAAGTATTATGGAGTGTAGGTAAGAGTAACGTTTGGAAAGTTAAATTAATTTCCTCTCGTGAACTATTTTGGTACTTTTCTGGCACTCTGAATGTGCAACATGTAAATCGAGTCTAAAAATAAATTTAAGGTAACTGAATTGGCATTTACTTTAGAGAAACATTCCTTAAGATTTTATTAAAAATTTATACATCTTTGTAAAGAACTTACGTTCTACTTTGGCCGAAGAATTAAGATACTAAATTGTGTGTGTTAAAATTGTGTATGTAAAATTAAGAATTATTAAATTGTGAGAGAGAGAATAGCTTGAATGGTTATTTAAAATTTTTGTGTTATATAATAATTTTACGAATGTAATTAAATATTACTCTCATAAATTATTTCTGTTATGATTAGCATTCTTAGAGCGGAAAATTATTCAAGATACGATTGCTCAATTTTGGTAGAAGATAAAGAATTATCAGACCTTAGAAGAACTAAGATATTTCCTTTGAAATACTTACTCGCTATTTATGATTTTAAACTAATTAAAATAAAAAAACACAGGCCGTCCCTTCTTCAAAAGGTTACTTCAGGGATGAAGATGGCGACAGAGGGCGTCGCCGAAACGTCGGTATTTACCGAAGAACTGACCCGGTTGTCCACCCGTGAAGACTTCTACAGCAAAAATTAATTTATTTCGGGTTTTATTTCTTATTGCCGTAAGCTTTATGGTAATCATTTTATGCTATAACCTGTCGTTGTCTTGATTCAAAGTGAATTAACTTAAAATAAATTTGCGACTTTCAAAGAATGTCGACTGGAAAAGGAGAATGATATTGAGTTATCTATACCAACTTTCGTATCACTCTCCTTCATCCAAAATTGATTTTGAAAGGTTTTCCACTTTAGCTTGTAAGAGTCCTTTCATAATCAGGCAGGCTTTTGTACCCTTGAGAAAGATTCCTCAAAGGCAAAGTTCGTAAGGGATAATCTGATGCGTAAGTAATGAACTACAATACTTGCAGTTCTGATTTCACAACTTAAGCAACAAGAGTACTTCTTACAGTTAGAATTCATTCTAATGTTGTCATAGAAACGATCAAGGATCTGTAAATGCCGAGACTTAAATATTCATATTTATCAGTATGAATGAAATAGTTCTCTTCTTACTCCTAATTTATTGTGGAGTATATGAGCTCCATGCAGTATCCATCTATTCCAAACAGGTTCATCAAATTCTTAAGTTTTCGTCTACTTTTTAGTGTTTAGATGACCTTGAAATCAGCCTGGTATTTTTATTTACTTATAGCATAGATATTTCATTGTCCTTACCCTGATATTTATGTATTTGTATGTACTATTGAACATTAATAATACTTGCATATCTATGAATCTCAGGAAACGCTGAAATTTTTTTTATATTTCCGAAATTTTATTTAACTAAACGCGTGAAATTCTGGAAACCAAAAGTACCTCTACTCTTGAACGAATATCACGAATGTCTAAAAGAGAGAATTCAAGTTCAGAGACTAGTAAAGTTTTGCGAAAGAATCACGCTCGTTCGAAAAAGAAACAAAACACTGTCCCCTGGAAACCAAGTAGCCATTTTGCGACGGTTGTCTCCCGCGGTAATCTCCTTCCCAAAAAAATCCTTTCAAAGACTCATCTTCGACAACTCCCGCCTGATGTTTCCGAACATCTCCCGCTGGAAGAGTGGGAACAGCCAGAAGGAGAGATTTCCCCTCCCTTTTCCCATTTCCTTCGGAAGCCCAATCATTTCTCGGTATCGTAGCCGATGCATGTCGTTAATGGAAGGGGGAAACGCTTCGATTTCTCCCTCTTCCTCGAGGAAAAGAAGAGAGAGGGACGGCTTCTGTCCGTGGGTCACGCCAATTCACCCATCCGCCGACATTGGCGCCACCGTCGATCCTCCCTTCATCCCTTCCCACTAACCCTTTCCTCCCCTTCATCTCTCCCCGGAGAAAGATCGGTTTTTGCAGCAGCATCCGACCCTGCCTCCCCTCCACGCCCTCCCCTCCGCTCCCTCGCTCTCCGGGACCCTTTCTGATCGTGCGTGTACCCTGGCGCTCTCTCGCTTCGCTCTGCATGGCCCTCCCTCTCCTGCGTGCGCCGGGTGCCCGGGTGCGGGGCGCCAGATTGAGGCTGCGGAGAGAGGATAGTGAGGAAGGCGCGGAGAACAACGCTCATCTTCCCGTGCTGCATTCGGATTCGGGGTGCCGCCGGGCGCCCTTCTTAGGTGAGCCCTTGGTGACGTCTCTACTACCCGAGTCCGTAGCCGTGGTGGGGTTTCCGAAGAGGAGCCTTATAGCGTGCAGATGCTGATGTAATGAGGGGATTGTTTCTCTCGCGGGACTTCCTGTTTTCCCTGTGTTATTCGTGTGTGCATTTAGTTCTGTATGTATATACGCCTGTTTCGGCCTATAAAGGTTTCCTTCTTTAAGGTTTCTGAGTGCGGATTGTTTTTCTCTATCGGCGGCTCGTTTTTCTGCATGGGAAAGGAAACGGTGCCTTGCGATTTTTCCGTTTGTCTCGTCCGAGTGAAAACTGGCGTTTCCGCTTTAAGCAGCCGTTAGGGACTTAATTAGCTGTTGGATGTGTGTCGAACGCAGTTGAGAATTCTCTTATCGGAGGATTGTGGAGGATTGTGGTGATTTTTGTGGCCGCTCTCTTTAAATCCGCAAGAAATAGCATTTAATATGTATGCACGGCATTGCTACTCATCGATTAATAGGGCCTTGATTTCGTGTTACGGTTATTCGGAGAGCAAACGAAGCAACTGAAGGAAATAAGGAAGCGGTGTCGTTCTCGAAACCTCGCCTGTTTCTCTTTTTTCCATCGCTAGAGTCATTACCAACCTATAGTCGTATTTTAGCCATTGATTTTAGTTTTAGCAAACGGCTGATTAATTATTGATGGTTTGCAGACCAGAAAATTCGATCATTAGGTCACCGATTTATATCATTCTTCCTTGAAAAGGAATTAGAAAGTAACATTCATTGTTCCATTTCGAAAATTTCTTAAAAAACACTTATGAAAACAATATAAATAAATACGTGTAAATAAATTTTTACGTAAACATATTATTGGAAACTCCGCACTGTTGATTCTCATCTCCATCATTGCTGTATATCTTGGACATTCTCACAATCTCCATCGTGCAGCTTTATTTTCGGTCGTTTTTCAGCCATATCTATGTGCGTAAGCCTTCTACAAATCTCGGTTTCTTATTGGTATCAACAGTTAATCAATTTTCTTCTATATTCGTTATGTTCAAGTCTTCTATGATAAGGATAGATGTAATTTCACTAATCTTCGGAAAAGAGCGCTGTTCATATTTGCATGTTTGTATGCAGAACCGGTATTTTATTATTTAGAAGGTATAGAGTTAATGCCACTTTTCTATAGTATAGCGACATTGTACCATTTCTGCTCCTAGATATCTATTCCAAAATTTTCGTTGCATAACTCCTAGAGCTAAAAACAGCATGTTTTTATTCTTAATTGTTTGTCCATTTCCTTTAAAGCAATATTAAAAGGCCGTTTTCTGTAGGTAAACAGGAAAGCGCATCCTCGTTCTTCTTTTTTTTACATTGGTAATGTCTTAAACGTTTACTGAAATAGTAGTTTCTTTTATAGTTTTTTAATTCAATATTGTGTAAGTACTAATAAATTGCATGTTGTAGGTATAGTTTATCTATGAATTACATGGCCGTTTTCTGTAGGTAAACAGGAAAGCGCATCCTCGTTCTTCTTTTTTTTACATTGGTAATGTCTTAAACGTTTACTGAAATAGTAGTTTCTTNGTTTTCTGTAGGAAAACAGGAAAGCGCATCCTCGTTCTTCTTTTTTTACATTGGTAAAGTTTTAAACGTTTACTGAAATAGTAGTTTCTTTTATAGGTTTTTAATTCAATATTGTGTAAGTACTAATAAATTGCATGTTGTAGGTATAGTTTATCTATGAATTACATTCAGTCGTAACAGAAATAACAATACCCTTTACAAAGAAACATTTTAATGCCGCATCTGTTAAACTTTCACTGACGCAAAGAAATTTTTCTGTTTTCTCACAGAATGCGTGCGATACTAAAAATCGTCATTCATTATCGCACAGCTCGCCTATATAGCTTGTTTTTCATTCTTGTCTTCCCAATCTATCGGCATTCTTTTTTCTTGTTCTTCTTTCATCTATCGTGTTTTAGTTATTGAGTTATTGCCAAAGGGACACTCAGAAAAGTCATGATCCTTTGTTCTCTTAAATGTTTTTCTTCTTGCTCCCAAATGGCCAAGTGGGCTACGCGTTACACTTCGGTGAAGAGGTCCTGGGTTCGATTCCCGGTCGGGGCCAATGCGTGAAATGGCCTCAGCTGTCGAAGCATTTTAACAATACTACTACCACTGTTTTTCTTCCTCATCAGTATCCTATACTAAATCATACTGAGCATACTCTATTCACTCCGTAACGTTTTCTTAAGCTTTATGGAAGTTATCTGAATATTTCCGCTAGACAGTGTAATATGTTCATATTTATTGTTGCTATTTAAATTGTAACGTATCTTGATACATCCTATCGGTGTATCTTAGTAAACCTTACCGTACGTTCTAATGTTTTTTTTTACTGTCATGAGTCCATGGGAAAACAGGATACTCATACTCATGTGTATAAAGGTGTACATAACTGAATGGTATTTATAATATATTAGTACTGAATCTTGCCTAAGCCCATTTTCATCTCAGAAAAAGAAGCAATTTCCCTCTGCCCTGTAAATAATGCGCAGTGTTATTACATTGTTGCACTATTTACGATTATAAAACCGGGACAAGCGCCTTGTCTCTACCCTGTGTTAGCATATAAATAGTGCATGACAACACTAGGTATTCTTTCTACTGCTGATGTTATCTGAGAAAAAATACGCGATTGTTCAGCAAACCATCGGCTGAACGGTCCCAAGAAGTCACACTTGCATGTCGTTTATTATAGCACGTTATTTATATGCTAGGAAATAAAGCCTACTCTATACTTGTTACATGAAACTCGGCTTTAAGTTAAACTTAGAAAATAGATTACTGAGCTAGCATATTAGTTCAGTGGCTCTTTTGGGAGTCACATATATTTATGTTCTTTTAAAAATCTTATTTTTTATAATAAATAAAAATAAGATTTACTATTTTATTTATATTCTATTTATATTATATATTTCATATAACAGAAGTTGTTTTTAGTCTCATGCAGGTACATAATATGTGGTCGGATTCCCTGATTCAAACTCGTTCTGTATTTTCAAATAAATTCTATGATATATCAATATTTGTAGATGGTAATCTATTATATAAATACATTAAGCTACTCATTTGTAAATAACTTTTAATTTGTGTCAGAGAAACACGAAGAAAATGTAGATATGTCGTTTTCAATCAATTTGATATTCTTTAGAGTGCGAATCAATCGATTTCCTCTAAGTTATGCATTATAGAAAAAGAAATTTTTAAATTAGTATGTGTGTTTATAACATTGCAAAAGATTTACTTTATTTTTTTTTAATTCTCTATTATTAACTCTTGAGTCTTAAAACATATCAATTATATATTTTGAGTATGTGTATATTGAGTATATGTGATAATCTCATTTCTATCTTATTCAGAGCTGTTGAAAGTTGGACGATGCAACTGGAATCCATCTATATGTGCCTATTTATCAATGAAAGAGCATATTTATCTACAGAATGTTAATGATATTTCTTTCCTCGGAAAATTCTTTTTGAGTGATTACTATCTATGAAATAATTCCGGAATGGCCATTTCGTAAATTTAATGATATTTTATCTTTCTTGGCATTAGAAAAAATCCATTAGTGTCAATTATTCCTTCGGTATCGAGTCCACAAATAAAATACTTCTGTACTGGAACAAAAATAAGAAAATAATTCCATATCGAAGAGAAGCTGAAATAAAAACCGTTGACAATGCAAACTCTTTCCGATAAGCACTGGGAAAGAAAGCAGGACTTAACTAGTTTGCTTCCCTGATCGTATGTTGTCAAACATGAATGATTAATTTATTCATTGTAAAGGATACTATTGCGAGTTCTAGTTGTGATTTAATTATTGTTTGCTATTGTTCATAATAATTAAGAAAATACTGAAAGAAGTAAAAAACAGGAAATGCGTTAAAGTGACTATGCACTTAAAAGCGTGCACCTAGGGAAACATTAAAGGTTTAAGACTTTCAGTAAGAAAATGTGATGAAAATTAGGTCGTAGCTCGCTAAAGAAACCTGAGATCCTCTTATATGTAAACAAGATATACCAGAAGTTTTTTTTACATAATTCAAGATCTCAATTATGCCTATCTCATATATATATCTCAAGTATACTAATCTTGTAAGGTTTTCCAAGCCCATTGAAGATCACCAAGGCGAGGTAGGGATTCAGGTAATCTCTCGTGCATAAAGCCTCTCGTAATTCTTTCTCTCTTACCCTCCTGCTTGTATTTATAAATCCTTGACGGTAATATTCTCTTCTCAAACTTCTTCTTGGCAAACATTTTCAAAAATTCATAATCCCTAGTTACTTAATTTTCAGAGATAATCCCCGACATTGATTTATTATTGTTTCTAAATTTTTCCTCAACTCCTGGATGCAGGCGGGGGAATGGCTGCAGCTGCCCGTGTAATCCCCGCGTGATAACCCTAACAGAAGCACTGCCCTAACTCCCGATGGCCATGCCCAACCTTGCGTTTCTTCTGTCCCTGTTGCTGCTGCAAGGGGCCACCGGTCTCCCAGAAGTCATTCGAATCGGTAAGTGTTGGTTTCCGCTTACTCCATTACTCCGAGTTATTTTCTAATTTAATGCTAATACATGTTATCTGTTAATATGTTTCTGAGTTAATGCCTCGCTACCAAATAATTTGTCGGTCTGAGCTGCAAATAAAACCTTTGGATTAATCTATTTTATTCTTTATTGGTCTAACAATGCCTAACTCGCTTGGCTCAGCCCCACAATTGTTGCATTTTCTGGCTTTCAAAACTTTGGCTCCTATATATGTAAGGTATTTTTTTTCGGAAGAATGAAAAACTGGGAAACGAAATCTATCCAGAATGCTAACTTTCGTGTTTGCGATTTCCTTTGAGGAGTGGGTCAGTTCTGTTCTTTTCACTCACAATGATTTTGTTTTTAAAAAATATTTTAATACCGCATAAGTGGAACAAAAAGGCAAATATTACGCAGTGAAACAAGTTATACGATAGACATGATATTTTGCATACAATGTAAAATTTATAATTCATTTTCCTATTGAAACGATTGTAATAATCTGACAAATATCTTTGCCGAAGACCTCTTCGTCTCTTCAAGAATGCGAAAAGAGGCATTTCCTATTTTAAATGAATTCAAAACGTAACGTTTACGGAAAACCTTTCTCTCGGCATTTGAATCAGCGTCCGTGAGGGAGCAAAACTCATTCGCATTCGGCTTCCTTTGATTTGCGAGCGGAGACGACAGTGCCATGTGGATAAACACCGCCGCATTTATTCATCCCTCTTTCACGTGTTTCTAATGGCAACCTCGAAGTCCATTCACAGACTATTCTGGGGCAGTTTGTTTGTGTCGCAAGTTCAGTTGAACTGCGACCAATGTCGTGGGCGTCTACTCCCATATCCTTTTTAAGAGAGAAACCTGCCGACAGCCTACTTTTTCTAAAAAAAGACTGCGGCGTCACCCTCCCTCTGCTCGGACGGCTCCCTTAATTTTGCTTACTCTCCTCTAAGCAAACAGGAGAGAATGGCCGACAGCGAATGAGGTGGATCTGACTCCGACCTTGCTTGGACACTACGATTACCTTAATTATCTTCGTTAGCCAACGGTCAGATTATTAGAGCATGAATATTGTCTCAAAAGCTATATCATTGCTAGCGAGGAGGTAATTACTAGGCTACGTTAGGCATTCGAGGGCTTGTGAAAGGATACCATCAACCGATCCATTATCTTATGTGCAATTTCATCGTACGACTTTAGTTAATTGAACGATGACCGTAAAGTTTCTGAATGAGCTGGCAAGTAACGGAGTAAATTGTTACATATTTTCAATGTTTAGTTACATTTCTGATTTAGAAGACCGCAGAGCTTTTCAAATGACCCAATATTTAGTGGTGTTTAGTGATCGGTTATGACGTGCTATTTTTTTGCAACGTCAGTTATGATAAATTAGAAATGCCTGTTCGTCACCATCTGCCTTTTTTGAAGTAAATCAGCGTGAATTATTTTTCATATTAAGTTCATTCATTAATGTTAATGAATGCGAAAAAAATGAATTTAATTGGAGACTTTAAAATGATCAACTGATGCTATGAAATTTGTCATGTGCGGGATGCTGTACCATAATCATGATTTCATGTTACGTGATTATTTAAACGATTACCTGCAAATGTTTTGCTCATTTGGAAAAGCTGTTTCAGCAGCATAGCAGCTAGTGGGAGAGAACGGATTTCTACTGCAGAAAGTAATAGGTATCGCGCTTGTTTACCACCATGAAAGGTCCGATCAAAGCGGAGTGGGTCCTTTTTGAAATATTTGCTCTCCTCGACATTTCCAAACACGATCCCGTTCAATCCCGTAATTTATTTGAAATGCGTTGCATTTGACAGCCGGCTTACAAGCTATGAAAAACGATCTGGACAGCATTTAATAAAAATATCTCGTCAGCGATATTCGAAAAAAGGGGAAAAAACACTTTTCCACGAAAGTGCTGCTCTCCGAACATCGCTTTTTCCAATCGGAATCACGTACAACTGGAGGAATCTTCTCTAAAAAGCGCGTGTTTGTTCTCCAATCGCTTTGCTTTCATTCCGACCAGAGTTTTTGCATCCGGCCAATGACGCCAATGCGGTAGGTCGCCAGAGATCAAACCCGGACCTCTCGAAACGAGAGCTCCTTTTGCATTTGCCAATGAGGTCTCGCCTCCAGCAGGGATGGCGGCAAAAAAACGTTGCTTCGAGTGATCGATGGGTTCATCCCGCCCTTCTACGACTTCGGAGCAACAGAAGGAAAAGGAGGGAGGACAAGGTGAGAGGAAGGGAGTTGGATCGGAGGAAAGATTGAGGGAGACTGAAGACTTATTGAATAAGAACATATGCTCCCGAAACATCACCCCTTCGCGGGGTCTTTGTATGGATGCCACCGCAGTTACTTCTGCGTTTCGTCTCCCGAAGGCCAGTGATAGCGGAGGCACCCTTACAAATACGGAGAAGAGAAAGTATCCACGCTGGGAACAGAGCGGAGAGATTTTCCCTTTTTTCGGTTGTTTTCGTGGGCGCGATTTGAGGGACAACCGCTTCATTAATAAGCCCCCATTTTGCAACTACAACATCTCCCGTCTCCCCAGCGCTATGTATCGATCGCGTGAAAGTGGAATTTTACCCTGCGGGGCAGTGGCATTTATCAAGGAAAGCTTATTTTGGCAATGGGAATTTCTCTTTATCTCTCTGTAGCTTTTGGGCGTTTATTTATCGTTGTTAGCCATGTAGGGTTCGGGAATACATCTCTCGGAATGTAATCGTTTTGAAACGATTCTCTCGGGCTAAGTTTTATTTCGGCTTTATATAAGTTTTTTTCGTGAAATATGAGTGTGATTGTGCTCGAAAGTCGGCTGAAACAAACAGTTATTATTATTTTTACAACGGAAACAGGAATTCCTCTACTATATTCGTTTGGATAACTTTAACCAGATGACGAATACAAACCTCCAAACCCAGCCAGAAAATACCTGGATATTCGGGACTCGAACCCTGAACCTCAGCGTTGAAAGGGGAGCATATTAATTATTCCATCTTTGAGGTCGGCAATTAGAGTTTTATAGACGATACAAATGAATGAAATCCCAGCGATTACGCGGATTTAATGAAAACATTATTCCATCTTTGAGGTCGGCAATTAGAGTTTTATAGACGATACAAATGAATGAAATCCCAGCGATTACGCGGATTTAATGAAAACATTCATGAAGGTGGCAAATCGCCGTTGTTGCGAATGTATTACTTCATGGATATTTCCTATATTTTGGCATAATTTGCTTTTCAACCTTTACAACTCTCAACAGCATATCTACGCATTTGGGATTTAGCACGTAATGGCCGCTAGTTATTGAGCCTAACCGTATGAAATAGTGCGGTTCTATCGCCCATTATCACCCCAAGTTTTACTCTCCTTTATGCCCTACAGCTTTACTATTTCACAGGCTGAGCCGACCCATAGCATCAAATCCTGGAAAAATGCGGGAATCTTATCTGTCGTATTGGAAATTGAATTGCCATAGCTGGGGGTTGAACCCAGCCTGTGCGTGAAGGGTGAGCGCCGTAAACTCTTCCGAGGTTTTAGGCTCTTCTCTTGCCTAGGCTCCTAATATATGTCGATAATAATCATATCATATATATGAAAAGCAAATGTCTGTCCGTTCGTCCGTCTGTCTGTCCCCCTATCTATGTCAGAAATCTATGCCTCACTTAGAGATCTGAAACAAATTGCGTTGTGTTTCTACGATGCTGAAACCCCCAGGAAAACTATTCTCATCTCTGTAACGGCCCGGGTTCGAACCCAGGAGCCCATATTACGTTTCTATATGAGATGAACGTAAAGTACGTTTTCATGACTTGCAGAGGTTGTTTCTTTTGCAAAATTTAATTAGAAACAATGGTTCTACGAAATTGAGACAAGTGTCACAAGAAAGGAAAATGGTCATAGAATCTTATTTTAGTCGTGAAACATTCATATAAATTCGAAATTGCGAGAACTTTGATAAAATACACGGAAAATTTGTAAATTTTTTGGGAAATAAACAATTCATCCCTTTGACGACTGAGGTCATTGTTGAATGTTGATTTCACGAATTATCCCATTTAAGTACTCAGGGATAACCAGTTCTTATATTTATCTATTAGAAATGTACGTAAAGTAGGTTTTCGTGACTTGAAAACAATACTAGAAAATTTATTTTAAATTAGTCCAGGATCAACTAAACCATCTAATGGGAAGAAATATATTAGTCGTTTATGATCTTACGACGGACAGTTTCTGACTTAGGAGGACTAGATATATACTATAATATATATATATTTTAAAACTAAATTAAGTCCCGTCATGCTTCACGAGGGCGTTTACTTGTAGTAAGTAATAAAATAAGATAAACGAAAACAGATGTATAAAATGTAAATATATCCATTCATGTAGATGTGTTCTTTCAATTAATGGGTTTTCTGTTAGAAATAAAAATAAGCATTTACCCAGAATCAATTGAAACAATTTTAAAATGGTGGCAGTCACATAAATATTAGTAATCTAGAGAAATTGGCCTTAGGAAAGCTGTTTCGTCGACGACGAAATATGTGAATGCTTGTTGGCCTTGATGGTTGCGTTGAACGGGATAGCCTTCCGGCATTAACCGCTGAGCATGGATCAAATTTTCCCTTGAGGGAGCCGTCTCTTTTACGATATCCAGACAATATTATCGCTTAATTTTCCCCGCAGAAGACGATTCTCTCTTGAGAAATGTGAAGGCAGTAACTTTGTTAATTTGCAGTAAAACTGAATTGGTGGAAGCATTAAGGGTTTATTTTCGATTCAAAACCGAATAAGGGATATCATGAATTTTGATGAATCTAATTAATTTGATCTAAAGCGATATTTTATGAGACTCCGTTTCCTCTTGATTTGTGCTATTTATTATGCATTTGCTTTCACTTGAGTGGCGTGGGTTATTCCGTAAATTTTTAAGACCTCTAATCATGAGGCTACTGTAGCAAAATTCTTTTTTTCAGTAAATAAAGCCCGAAAACGGGAAGGCTTTAATTTCGGCCACTTTAAACGATAATCGGGAAAATTAAATGTGAGATATGGGAAAATAAGAAAACCGCTGCAGAATGCCAAAACAGCGATGAAAAGACTCAAAATAACGAGAAAAAATGTATATTTTACCTTTTATAACCGCTGAACGCTGTCCAATTCTTTCCATTTGTGAGTATTCAACTTCATTAATGACTTTACCGTTGGAAAATCAAACTTCCTAAAATGCGGTCTTTCCCAGCTTTTCGTAATAAAAGCTAATAAAATAATTCTATTTGATGAGGATGATGTCGCGTAGTCATTATTAATATCCAGAACGCACAGGATGAAATGTATCGATCGTAATTCTGTTTACATTCACAAAATTGGTGGAAAAAACTCCACGAAACTCTGTGACCATCAGAAAGCATTTTAAGCAAAGCTCTCCTTCTCATCCTTCTTCACCAGATATTATCATGAATTCATAATGATAATCGCCTCAAATCTAGTTCTCTCTCCTTATATCCTCAACCATGTTACAATGCCATTGGTTTAACACCCTGGAAAATGTCATCCTCAGTCCATCTGCCCCATACCCACTCCCTACCTATGAATACCTTTATTCCGGAAAACCTCCCGAGCTACTGTTTAACTTCTCATCTTCTCTTCCTCCATTCCTCCTTAACCACTCTGCATGAACTCGCGCGCACACACTCAGCCTTTAGCCTTTCTTGTTTTACTATATCATCACTCATATTTTTCCTCTAATTTTCAGTTACCCTTCTCCATCCATCCGTTAAGTCTTAGGTAATTTCGGGCGGTGTTGTTTCTGATGATGGCTCAATTTGGAGCAGAAATCATTGCCGCTCTTTAAGGAATACATGGCATTAAAACTGCGTTGTTTACTTCCTTACGTTTGCTTATAATTATTATATTATTGCTTATACCTTGCTTGTCCGCGCCTTCAAAGGCGTTGGTAACGTATTTGGATGCAATTGATACATCTTTAACCTAATCTTAAATATTAAACTTCATGATACGAGGTGCGTTCCAGTTCTAACATCTTCAAAATTTTTTTCTGAAAAAGTACTTGCCGTAGAAAGTTGAAATTTCATTTACTTCTCGACGTAATCTCCGCGAAGACTTACATATTTGTCACATTGTCGTCGCTATGACTTTATGGCTGCTGAGAACAATTTTTAGCGGTGTTTTGCCTACTGGAAAACAGCTGGGAAATCGAGATGCGGTCAAGTTCTAAGGTCTCCTAAGTTTTATTAGCATTGAAGGTAAAAAGATGCGGTTGCTTACGAAGGATGTGGCCTGAAATCTATTTCTAAATTTGTAACATAGATGGCAACACCATTCTGTGCGCAAATAATTTGGAGACATAAGATCTTGAACGCACCTTGATTTCCAAGCGATTTTCTAGTAGGAAAAACACACCCATAAAGTAGATTTGTCAGCAGCCATTAAATCTTAGCGATGACACTGTGATAAATATGTAAGTCGTCAAGGAGATCACGTGGAGAGGTAAATGAAGTTTCAACTTTCTAGGGCAAGAACCTTTTCAGAAAAAAATTGAAGACAGAAATTGAAGGCACCTCGTACTAAGAGGAATATATACCACCGTAACTGTTTGCTTAGAAGAAAAATGCTCATTTGCTTACACCTCTCTTTTATATTCAACAACAACATTAGATGCCTTGTGTAATGTTTATTAAAAACGCCAAATTTTACGTTTCTGAGATTTCCAACCGAAGGCAATACTAAATGAGTAAGACGATATCGTAAATACCTACATCTGTCTTATAAGGCAGTTCGATGAGTTATCATTCGATTATTTGCAACTCAAAATTGGCTTGGGAATCCCTTTGCTCGAACTGGGACCTAAAAGGCAGTTTCCGCCTTATATGTATATGCTCGTATATGATTATCCTTAACCTGCAGCTCTTTTGACTAATCCAGCATAAATCCTTGAATAACATGGTAGAACCATTGACATCAGTTAGTTAAATAAAAATACGTGGAATTAATTACTGTTGTGAAAGGATCGACAGAAAATCATTCGTAAATTAGGTTTAACTGCCAAAAAACACACTAAATTTGTTCCGATGTTTCATTCTATGTTCTCTACGTTAACTCCGGAATGCATTACAATCATAATCTCCTGCATTCCAGCAACTTTTCTTTCGTTTGAGAAAACGGTCATCAGCTTGCAATGCTCATTTCCGAGTGAATTTTCATGGAGACCTCGGCGAGTTCTCAAGGAAACGTAATTATCTATCTCATTACTTGTGTCATTTTAAGCGGGTTGGCTCAAGGGCCATTACCAGCTGCCATCTCAGGTTGTTTCTTCGTCGCCGTTGGCAATCCCTTTCCCCTTTTTCCTTTACGAAAGTCGATTTCACGCATCTTAACTCCGACAACACGAAGAGATCTTTGCTAAGCAGAGGAGCCCTAGACACCTCCGTGGGGAAAGGCTTCAGTGATGGATGGAAGGCGAGTGAAAGGGAGGAGTAGGGCCCAGAAACCATTTGACGAATGAAATATGTGCTTCCGAAGCAAGAACGGTCAACAAGTTGTGCGCAGTGATAGATTTCTATGTGTACGTGGGCTGCTCCTTTTAATAACCGATGGTGTTGGGGCGGAGAGATTGTTCCGTAAGATTATCAGAACGGATTCAGAGACGAGCGTCCGAATTCCATTTTCGGAGACCTCCCTCACAACATCCGGGCACCATTCCAAAGAAGCGCTGAGTTTTGGTGATATCGCTCTCCCAAAAAGGTCTCTTTCTCTCGCCTTCTCCGATAATGTGAACTTTAAGGATGCTCCGGGAAGACGATGGGATCTATAAAGTTCACCCGACCAGCGTTTATCGCTCCAGAATTGATTAATGAGTCCTTTTGGACCAATGCCACGGAAACCTTAAACCGGAGCGACACTTAGTCTTCAAATTAGCAGCGATGAATTTAGCAAAACCCGTCTCAACACGAAAGCTTGAGTTCTCTCTCAGGTGCCGGGGCTGAAAATTTTACGGGAGGTGTAGTTCTTAAGCGAACTACTTTCACGGGCTGATGAACTTTAGAGGGAGACTAATGTTCTTTTCTTGGGCAATTTAGCACGGGATGCCTAGATATTGGCGATGCGGTGGTTTTAGCGAGCCGGGTTGTTTTTTTAAGGAAAAGCCGATGCAGAGGTCCTGATAATTAGGAACATCATCAAGGCAAAATTAATGGTTATATTCTTATAAAAAGTGCACAAATTGGCTTCTCGTACGTTTGTGAATGATCTAGTACTGCAAACATTTTTTTAACTTTTAACAGTAGAATAATTTCGTCGAGAAATCGAAGAATCGCAAATATGTAATATGTAAAAATTAGTTCATTATTTCGATACCACTGATTTACACGATAAAAGAAAATCACATGCGAACTTTTCGGAGAGGAAAATTTGGAATGGATGATCATTCTTTTTATTTTTTTATTCAATAAATTGATTTACTTTGGCATAAATGTATAATTTTCAAATAATACAATGTCTTGAGGAAATTAATTCAGATGTGTACTCATCATTTTACCACCATATTACCGAAAGGAAAGTTGGAAAGCGATTTAATTTTGTTTTTCATTTTTTTAACTTAATTCCCCTCAAATAATCTACATTGCTACTTCCCAGCTTGTAACATTATATATATATATTTTTTTTTTCTATCAGACCCGAAAATCACTTATTTTATTGCTTATTTGCAGAGGACATTTATAATCGTGCTATGATCTGATTTTAAAGGAACTGTTACCGCAGTCTTTTACATAAATATTCTTTTAAGGAAATCATCTAGTCTATGTATAATTTGTTGGAATTCGCTATTTAGCAAATAGAATCCAGTTTAGACTGGATTCTTTTTGATTCCTGAGCTTTGTGTTCGACGGCACGGCTGTTTGACGGTTTGACGGCTGCTTGTGTTTGACGGTTTGGCTGCTGATTCGAAAATTCAATGCGCTGGATGTAACTATTTCAAATATTGGGAATCCATCTTAGTGGAACAATAAATTAATAACAATTAATCTTTGGTATCTGCTCATTTTCGTCCGACTCTCATGTGGGCGTTCTACAAAATTGTTAAAATACTACAAGACGTGATTTTCGTGGAGAATATAAAAGAAAATTTGTGAATTCGATCTGCAACGTTTTAGACATATTGCAACAAATTATAGTTTTTATAAACACTTAATAATCTTGTGTGTATGTTAGCAAATTATTCCGTGAAAAGTCTAGTTTTGTTCCAAAAGTAAGTATACTTTTATTATGATAACGATTTCAATATTCTTGCTACCATAATATATTAAAATCTATCACTTATAACAACTATTGATTCATTACTGATATAATCTATTGTCGCCTGCTGGACTTCGTGGAAAACATGATAAAAACACTTTTAATTACCGCATGAGATATAATTCAGCGACCGGTATCGGCTAAAATGATGAAGGCATCAATCAATTACTGATTTAAAAGCCAAGTGTTGCCTAGGAAACCCATTTAATTTCTCTTATTTGTGTAGCAGAAAATATTAGAGAGGCAAACTCTCCCTGGCGAAAAGGTAGCGGTTTCGGGAACCTTTTGGTGGGGTATAACGTAGAGAACTATCACTTGGTAGCTCGCTAAGAGATAACTATGATCCATTCCCCGTTCAGGAAAAATAACGTAATTTTAATTGAACCGCCATTATAGTCACTGTCCTTCCGAAAACGTGAATAGAAACTGTATGAATGCCCCGCTCTCCATTATGATAAATCCTAGGTCTTAAAGTAAAATCTTTGTTAGGCGGTAATATTTCGGATTCATTTTGTATATGTTGCGATTATGTCGTCTTTTATTTCACTTCAAATGAAAATGATATCTTTAATAAACATAACGTAATTTAAAGTAATGCTTCTCTGTCAATCCATCGGTATCCAATATATCGTTTAATATAAAGTCCAACTTTCCTGATTCTCCACGAATGTAGCTGAAAGCGTGCCAACGTTATCCATTATCCAATTCATTTCAGTTCAAAATATAACATATGCTATCGTAAATACGTGCAAGAAAATAGAATACTGATGAAGTTATGTTGAATATCAACGCGGAATCATGAATTTCCCCTAAGATGCAACTTAATTGCCGACATACAAACTCAGATGAAGAAATTGAAAGAGAAAAGGTCTGCCGCTGGCTGGCGGGAATCGAACCACTTTCCGGGCGGGTGTTCTGTCCTCTAAGCTACCACGACATATAAACGATCCCCACGATAGACACTCAGTGGATAGTAAATTTCAAAATCTATATAATAGACATGAAATGCAAATCATGAAGAATTGTTTAAAAAAAGGTTTTTAACAACAAAGGAGATAATGAAATAAATGGATAAATGAAAAATGAGATAACTTTTACTAATCCACAATAAATATTGCGGATTAATTTGTAACAATTTATTGTGGACTAGTAAAAGTTATCTTCTTTATTGTTAAAAACCTTGTTTTTTCAACAATTCCTCATGATGTCATCAAGATTCCACAAAGTGACGGCCTCCGTGAATTTTATGAAATGTAAATTTAGAAATACTTCATGTGCAGAACATGAGGAAATTCTTCACCCGTTTAATTTTCTCTTATAAACTTGTCGACTATTGTTTAAGAGAATAGGAGATAATTAATTTTTCGCACTGTCTTACAGTAGTTTTGCATCTATCGGAATATGGCAAATGAACTTTGAATGTCACGTCAAAGATCTTTATCTCTGACTCACTCAGATATGGATTCATAGCTATCGTCCATGGATTCTGCTGTCACCTTATCATTGCCCTCTGTAGCTAAGCATACTTCATCTTCCTTGTCATCGGAGCATTAATATGGACTTCAAATGGTTAATTGCGTAAACGGGAAACCTAATCTCTCTATTCTGTCAGTACTTGAGTTGTCAGCAACATCATCCGCTAGTCGCAGTACCAATCGTTTTATGTTCTGTTATCTTGGCAGTTGGCCCATAGGGAATATTGCAAGATGTAAGATGCCTTAAGACACTTCCCTCCAAGTCTACCCTTTTCCACAACGGGGTCTATTATCACCGCTGCTCATCGATCCGCATTACTAGAGCCGCTTCCTCCCTGACCAATTGTTCGTGGACGCAGCCGCTTTGACAGGGACCATAATAACGGTCTCAGTACTACCTTCCTTTGACGGCACCCGCAGGACATTGGACAGTTAGATGTATTTATCTCTTGCGGCAACGTAACCGAGGTCGTGAGGTCATTCCCGCGTCTAACGGAATGAATTAAATTGGTTTGTAGTAGATTAACAGTTATAAATTTACAGAAAAATAGAAAATGATGGAAAGATATTTTTCAAAAACACAAACTACATATTTATTTACGATAAGTCTTCTCTATTTTACATTTTATGCTAAAGGGATATTTTTTCTCATCTGCTGCCAAAGGGATAAATAGGTCACAAAATCTCTTTTCTTGTTTCTTCCTTTTTACAAGTAAAATTTTTCTTGATCACTTCAAAAATGGTCATTTACTTCCAATTGCTGTTCTTGCGAACCCTTTCCTTACATTTTATTCACTCATTCTTTTTCGTAATGAAAATAATAGTAGTCATAGAATCATATTTTGAAAGAAGAAAAGTAGTGTATAACTATGTATGCCCTTAAAAAAATGGATAAATGAAATGACTTGACATATAGAATATATTTTTATATGTAAAGAGATAAGTTACATGTATTGGCATAACATATATTTTAAGTAAAATCATAAATTTTCAACTATGAAGACATTCCAATTTTACTTTGTTAATATTAGAACACGTGTTTATTTGTCATTATCATGCATCTTAGAAGAGATATATACTCATTGAAACCCTGCCGGCTTTTTTCTGTTACTCGGGAGTTATTACGAAATGAAACTTTCCATTATTTATTAATTTATTTCAGGTTAAGTAATAATTATTACTTCGTTTTTAACACTTCTCATCTCAATTATTGTAGTCGTAGTTTCTCTCACTAAACTTCAAAATTTGGAAAATGCATAATTTTCTTTAGGTTAAGAGAGCACTAAGAAATTTTCCTTGCCACTCCAAAGCTACTAACAGCGGTTTCAAAAGTTTAATGGGCCCCTTTTGTGCTGTTTTTTGTTTCACGGACTCCAAAAATGTTGTGCTTTCAAATACATTGAGATTTCAGCTGCGTTTCCTATACTGTGAATAGATGACCGAAACCGGTCGAAATAATAATAAAAAATCTCCTTTGTGGAACATACAAAGTTTTGTTTCTTTACCATCTTATATACAATTAATTAAAGAAACTTTAGCATTGAGATGTTTTAATCGATTTCATTAAGTAGTTAATGTAGCAAAATTATTGAACTGAACTGGCTGAACACGCAGTTCATTAGTACAAACATTTACACTTATGGACCACCTCGGATTACTTCATTGACTCCTAGGAATCTCGGGAACCGCTGTTATAGAAGAAGTAGAATTGTGATCAAGCGTGACTCCGTGGAATTTCACAGCACTTATATTAAAGAAAGGACTTTATAGCTTCAACAAGAGAATATATGCACAATACAGAGTATATTATGGAGGCTACAAAGGGTTTTCTTTAAGATGTGTGTACAGAAGAATAAATTAAATCTCCAAAATGGTCTCATGTTAAAAATCTGTGATTAGCTGTAAAAATCGCTGTTGTAATGTTTCCCTTATCAAAATATTTAGGACAAATGTGTAGACCGCCGAAAGGTTAATAGCTCCGTCAGCTGACCTCTGTGCATTTTGTTCTCTAACCAAGATGGGATATTAACTTCCTTTGTGTTGGTTCTTTTCTCCTCTGTCTTTACAGTAAGCACATTTTCACAATGAAAATGAAGAACAAAGACGAATTAAAATGAGGTTTGTATAAGAAGTAATAATGATATTTTTCTCATTTTCTTACGAGATAATTATTTTTGGTGTAATGGTAAAGATTCCAACCCATTTATAAAGTTGGATTTAATTTTTTTTGAGAAATCTATCTTTCTACCGCCCACATATCATGTAATCTTTAGGTTAGAGACGGTCCAAGTTAGCATCTAATTTTATGGATGTATTAGATAGTTTTCTAACGGATTGAAGTTTTTTCGGAGGCCTAAGAGTTTTTCGTGGTCCAAAAGACACCAACATTTGTAGATTCCGTAGAACCGAGGATCAAATCTGAAAACGTAAATGATTCTATGGGACAGAAATTTGAAATGTGGGAACTTTCTCTAAAATAATGGAGGTCGCCGTCGCAATCGGGCGACTGAAGGAATGCAAAAGGCTCAACGCAAAATAATATCATGAGATTCAGTGAGATAGTATCGTAAAATCCTTGGCCCCTTCGAAAAAGAGGGAACGATCCACGTAAGAATTTGGGGCTGAACTGAGGCATCGAGGCTGTTGCCAAACCACTCTATTGTATTTGTTTACCCGGATTACGAGAATGTGACGCCACTGAATCCTTGAGGATGAAATATTCCACCCTTTTCTTCATCTTTTTTTCTGCGAGTCGCATTTCGTTTATCACATTCTTTTTTCATCGTCATTTCGTCTCGATTGGTTAATGGTATTATTCAGCGCCTCGTGAAATCCCGGTCGAATGAAACACGGCATTCTCTTATTGGTCCCGAAAGCTTTTTTTCGTCTCCTGCGGAGAAATATATCCCTCCACCGACCATATGGCGTTCATTTTCGCCCCTCGTAGAATTGCAATTCTTTCGAACAGTTGCTTTCCCGTGTTATTCGGATGACGCAAATGGTTCTCGTCGGCGGAAAGTCTTTTTTGAGGAGCCGCACAGGATATTGGAGTCCTTTTTATAGATGTTCATTTCCTATAAAAGGTGAGATTCGGGGTCTCCTGTTAGCCACCTCTACCTGCCGGAACTGCTGTAAGGACCGTAATGGGAAATGGATGGATTTAGAGTAGGTGGCCTAGCGTAAGGGTCTCTCATCTCCTGGATAAAGGGGAGCGAAAAAAAAGGGTGCAAACTGGTTGAGGGAAGGGGGGGATTTTGAGGAATTTGGTAGGAGTTAGGGTCCAGGAAGATAGGGTTACGTGCTTTGGAGAGGAAAGGGTGGGCGGGCAGAGGATAAAAGGAGAAATTGATAGGAAGGATGGAGGTGGATATAGAGGCAGATGGATAGCCGTCCTTATTCGGGAGAAATTGAGACTGAAAAATCCCCCCTTGCTATAATCCTCGCGCGCTATTTTATAGCGGGGAAGGTGAATACCCCTGCAAAACTACGGCAAAGGAAACGCTGAGGAGATAGGTCGTCGTCGGAGTAAAATATGAATGCCCCCGTTTCTAGTCTAGCTTGTTCACTTTTCAGAGAAGGAGATTGCGAGGTTGGGAGTTCAGAGACGGAGGAGGAAAAGAAGTCGGCGAAGAAGAGTTAAAGTGAGAGAGAGCGGTTGAGACAGAGATGCAGAGAGAAGGGACAAAATGTGGAAGTAGTTTTGGGAAGAAAAGGTCGGGAAAGAAAGGGAAGGACGTTAAGGGAAATTAAAATCTTTATAGAGGGTGTTGGAGGACTTCTTTCTCTCTAGATGATTGGTTCCGGAGAAAGGATAGGAAAGATTTTCATGGAAGTATCAGATGTAGACAGGAGAGAGAAAAATGTGTATTTCAATTATTTTGGCCTCAGCCTTGTTCGTAGCTGTGATAATATGAAAGCCACCGAGGTATGAGCAGTGTTGCCACCTCACCGGGTTTGATCCGAGGTTTCCGGGTTTATGGAAGCTCCTTCGGGTGAGAAAGCAAAATCTCTTGGTCAAAATTGATATTTATTTTAAAGAGAAGTCAAAATTTGATTGAAAGGGTCTATGAGGTGGCAACACCAGATATGAATGATTCTGTAATTTTGGTGTCTCCATATTGAACATATGGAAAGTATTATTCAAAGGTCAATTGTAATGCATTACGAAGATTCGTTCCATTCACGGCATTCTGGCACAAGGAGGAAAGCGACAGCCAGCCACCTCAATCCTCACATTCCTAAAATACCTAATTACTTCTTCAAAGATTATTTTAGTTTATGATGTAGTGGGTGGGGGTACACTCTTGTAGACAAGAGTGAAAAAACCAGAAATAGAAATAGGGATGTGGAATGCATGTATGCACGCTTGTTCATTGGCATACATTGACAGCCTGTACCATGTCGCATTTTTGGACTCTCATCAGAAATAGAGCCTGAAATTATTTACTCTGAGGACCACCGAGATAGTATCTCCTTTGGGGCGTATTGGCGCTTGGGAAGATTTTGCTGGTGACAGAAAATCCACTTTCCATGCTACTAAGGCTTGAATATTCGTCACACATCGTAGATCGAGGTTGATCAAGGTTAATTTCCCTCTATTCTAGCCCTGAAACTTGAAAAAAAATCGTTTGAAAAACAATTCGTGACCGGTAATTCAGGCCCGCTGATAGCTAATTTACTTTGAGGTAAAATACCCTAGTTACGTAACTGGCGGATGTCACGCCCATTCTATTTGAATGGTTTGCAAATAACAGATAGGTGCAAATGGTAGAGTAAGGATGAAGGGGATAAGAAAGAGATCCGGAAGGCGGTTAAGAAGAATGAATTCGGGGAAAGAGAGGAGCGAAATAATTGGAAGAAAAGGAAAGAGGAAGGGAAGAGGGGATAGCAGGTGGAGAGAGGAATAGGGATTTGGAAGGAAGGAGAAAAAGGGAAAGAGAGAGGAAGGTGGGGATAACGGGGGAAGTTGGACTGAAAAACGAGAAAAGTTCGGCGCTGGAGAACCAAAAGTAAGCGATTCATGAAGTGAAGTATGGGAGCAATTAAGATATACCAAGGACTTCGAAAGAAGAAATCGAGGCTTAAAAATTCCATCTTAAATTTAAGCCCCAAAAGAGCTATGGAACGAGAGGAACAGAGGAATGGTGGGAATGAGAAAGACGGTGGGGAAAAGAAGAGAGTGATCGCCATAAACAGAGAGAAGGAATCGAAATATCGGAAGGGACGAACGGGAGCTATCGTGTCCGAGGGGGAGTTGAATGTCGAAAGGATTAGGGCACCCTTGGGTAGTGACTGCGGTCCGCGTGATGTGCTCCGCTTTTCTGGGGGTGGATATGTGTGTTAAGGTCGTTCCCGCAGTGGAGGAATCTCTACCCGCTCCTTTCGGAGATATGAAAGGACCCGAAAGAAGGCGGAAAGAGGGAAGTGGACGAGAGGTGTCAATACTGGAAAATGGAGAGAGGGACGGATTGCGATTTGAATGAAAATGTGTTTTATCTTTTTTCGAAAGCTGCTTCTGCAGGGCCCTTTCCAAAGGAAGGAAGTTTTTAATGCCGATCGTAATGGGATGTTCGAATAGAAGGGAGGCTCGGAGGTATTTGCTCGGAATGGGAGGCGAAAAAGGGTTGCTGGGTGGGACGAGAAGCCAAGAAAAGGCGTCGAAATGGTGCTTCGGAGATTGATCGATGGATTTACTAATTGCTTCCCTCGCCGTCGATCGTCTCGGATTCCCGGCTATTTAAGATCATCGCATTTTCTCCGATTCTCCATTAAGTGTCTCGTCTGCCTCTTGTTACGGAAACTTTAGCCGTGGGATCCGCGCGGCGGAAAAAGGGTTTCTCCCTTTTTTAATTTTTTCCCCCGCTTTCGGTATTTTTTGGGGAAAAACGAGGGGACTCCTATCTCCTCGTCATTTTACTGTTTACCCGTGATATTGGATTAGGACGGGAAGGGGATGGGGATTGTTCGGATGCTGGAGCGGTTTCGGAGAGAACGAATGATAGGGTCGGATAGGGTGGATAGGATGTGTGTATGTGTGGTGGGCGATGTGCTAGCAGCCCGCTTGTTCTCTCGGCCTCAAAAATCAATAGTCTCCCTCACCCGTCACATCTCTCCTCCGCCCCCCTGCCCCACATTCTCATCCGCGCCCCATTCTTTCTGCCCCTTCCCCTTCTCTTAATCTAGATACCCATCACTCTGACTCCATCTTATCCTTGTCACTCCCTCTCAACCCTTTTTCTTGTAGCATTTCCTCTCCAAACCCATTTTCCTCCCATGCTGCTCCTCTGCAGACGTCTCTTTCCCACAACCACGCTTCATTTTTTGTTTCTCTCTCTTGTTTCGCTCGCAGCTTCTCTCTCATTCTCGGCGCTGCTTATTTCGCTTCCTTCTTATCTTTTACCCTTCCGTCAACTCTGTCCTCGGAGGTGGAATAAAATTGTGAAAAATGCGACCATTTCGCGTTATTTCCGAGGAGTTTCCGCTCAATTACTCCCTTACGATTGCTCTCTTTTTTCATCCGAATAATTGTGTTTTGCTGACTTGTTTAGAAGACGACTTGGTCAGTTGTTTTGCTCGGCAGAGCGCAATCTTTTCCGGGTTGAAGGCGGTAGAGGAAAATTTCTTTCGTTGATTATTCTAATTAAAGTTACTACCAAAGTTGGTC
The DNA here is from genome assembly GCA_000376725.2 of Ladona fulva. Lineage (NCBI taxonomy): Eukaryota > Metazoa > Arthropoda > Insecta > Odonata > Libellulidae > Ladona > Ladona fulva. The sequence continues at coordinate 342,194 of KZ308762.1, read as the reverse complement.
TCTAATCTAAATAAGAAGAATTCAACGAAAGATCTGAATTTTTGTCGTTGTTTATTGTAACCCTAAATTTTGATATTTTGAAAATTTTCTTGTACAATTAGACCGAGACGTTCTGTATCACTTTGAATAAAAGCGGTGACGTTGGGATGACATTCAATTTAATTAGATTTTTGCCTTTTCTTAGCACTCTATGAAAATTATTATCGTAGATACCATGTATATCAACCTGTTTTCCGGGTAGCGTCTGACGCTGAGGGTAAAGACGGTGCTGACCGCACCTCTTCAACTACTCGCGGTGGCTCACCAATCATAAGAACGCTCAGATTTACTGATTAAAATGCAAATGAAAACATCCGCCAACCGAGCATATTTTAAATCTTTTAATTATTTTCAACCTCAAAGAGTTAAACGATAGCTTTACCAGCTCAACCGTTGCGCAAGTTGAAATTTATAAATGCATTCTTTTTTGCCTGCAGATGAATGCTCTCAGTAATACCCCAGGATCTGCTCACAGTTGCATCTGCTGGTGATTTAGATCCTTAATTTGGCAACTTTTTCTCCAGATCTTATAATTTTTTAATTGTATTACTTACTTTGCACATGCTCTTTCACAATCGCCACGTTCAGCTCTAAATAATTTACCTTATTTTAGATGCATGATGATCATTGCAAGATCTTATGCACCATATAATTTGTCAAGTAAAACATCTACTTCTTACAATTAACTGACATACCGAACACTTACTTAAGCCTCCCTTTTCGAGACGACTTAGTCTCTCATTTCCTACAATATTCATTCCAGGTCTATAAATCGCAAGAGAATCGCCAAATTACCATTCTCAATCGAGGTAATCATATTATTTGAACGAAGGAGGCAATTGGTCTGCAGAATTAGGGTTTTCGCATCGTGTATTCAAACGGCGTGATTAGGGATAGGCTTAATGGTTGCATAATTGAGTTGAACCACCGCAGCGAATTAGTGGAGAACTTAATTCCTGAAAATAGGGAATACCTACTCGGGACAGTTGGAAGCTTTAAAGGGTTTTTTATTGCTATTACTCTCATCCTTTACACCAGCTATTTCATGGCTCCGCCACATTCCCGGCAAATCCCTTTTCATGCGTTTCTCGATGGATTCTAGGAAATGCTACATTTCTACTCGTTGCGAGCCGCATTTTCAATTTAATTTCCATTTTAATATCCGATATTTCACCAATACGGGAATGAGGACGCGTAACATTGCAGACCGATGGCTCGGCTCGATTTAATTAGACTCATATTTTGTCGTACCTGGTTTGTTGGATCCTTACAGTGGAAGAAATTGTTTTATTAAAAAAAATCGTTTTCGACTTCATTCATTTGTCGTATATTCCGATATACAAAAAGAAACTATTTTTATCGAAGTAATAATCGAAGGAACTCGCGCAAAGTTCGAGTCGCATAGCCCAAAATATGGAAGATAATTATATTATCACCATTAATGGCGTTTAATTAGAAAAACTGGCGCATTTTTTTGAGTGTCGTAGGTTAATTAAGGTCATAAATAGTCATTAACATTTTTATATATAGTTTTTTTTTACTGATAAACTTAATGTTAAAGTAGTTTAAACAAGTAACTTAAACAACTTAATAATTAAAGAAATTAGTTGGAGAAACTTGCGAAGTTTCAACTTCTTTGCAAATACTACTAAAAGTGCTCTCGAAAACTTTTTTTTTGTAATTTCCACAAAACTGTTTTCCGTGAGTACTTTTGATGACGTAAGTAGGCGGATTCATGTACAGTTGATAACTTTTGAACCTATTCTTTGCTGCAGCATTCTAACCGCAAATCCTAAGGATCTATATTTTAAGAATAGCAGTGAAGGAATAAACAGATGATTATATTTTCCATTTCAGAAGATCGTGGATGCTTCACAACATTAATAATTTTCTAGTACCCGTACTAATATGGCGAAGTATTTTCCCGATATCATTTCTCCCGCACGAATTCCTTTTTTACAGTTTCGCAGGAGTATCCCTTTCCATTTTGCATCAGTAATTTGCCTGGATTACAGGGAGGATAATCATAAAGCAGTTTCTCAGAACTGCGAATTAACCTCTGCGTGCCTACTGAAGAGAAAATCCACTTTGGGAAAATCTCCAAACAGCGCTCGTGCAGCTCCGTTCAAACAAACGGCGAACGAAAGCGGGGGCGGATTTCCAATTTCGAAGGGATATACGACATTTAGCCGAGTTCCAAGGTCTGGACCAAATGTATATAACTTCCTGCCGTGTCCCAATAAATGGCTCCAGTTTCGGGTCACAGCGGAATAATGGAGGTAACGGTGTCACCCATCAGTAGCTTCTCCCACTCGGTCCCATTTACGCCACCAACTGGGGCGCTGCTCCCACCACGGGCCTTACTTCATTTCCCATCAATCCCCCTTTTTCTCTTGGCAGGGGTCCATCTCGTACTAATCGTTCGGGAGGTGGACGTCGTAGCGGTAGTCGGTTAAGCGGAGACTGCGAAAGAGGAAAGGAAGTGTTAGCGATTGGCCTAAGATTGCACACGAATGAGCGAAAAGCACTCCTATAAAAAACGCCCCATTAGCAGCTTTGAAGAGGAGGCCGTTTTTACGCTGACTCGATTTCCTCGTTATCGCGTTACCTCGAAGAGCTGTCTGTTTTTCTATGATGGGAAAGAAAAACGTGAAAGTTTCGTATATTTTCGGTTTCAGAAGGATGAATTTGTTTGATTGGGGAATGGAACCGCCTGATTTTATCCGCATTTTCTCTGTGTGCAATCTCTTTAATGGACAATCGAGACTGTGTTGAAAATTTCACCGGAGGTACCGAACGGTATGTCTATGTATGATAGCCAAGACTCATTCACTTTTTTCAGGCCAATAGAAATTGGATGTGGGCACGACTGTAGTTACAATGACAGCATACATCTCATTTAAAAGGCCTTTGTAATGGGAATAAACTGTTCGACTGATGTGTGTAAGGTAAGAGTATTAGAACAATCAAAATAACATCATCCTAGGTATCTTCTGCTTTGGGATATTCGTCGTTTTATCTAGTTTTTGATTTTTTACGGTGGATTTTGTAATTTTTTCGACGTAAACCTCTCAAATGTGATTCATAGCGCATTTTGAAGCATCTGCAACTGGTCAAAAGTTTGTTTCTAGTGTATTAGTATCTTTTTGGTTGTAATCTGTTCCATGATTCATACCGTTCATGATTGCCGTTGAAATCGTCTTTATGGCTCTCTGAAAACTTTTGTTCTATAGTTATCTGCGTTACTCTTTTCCCATTAGCGGGGGAAAAATTTTGCTCACAGAATATCATAATGTTATCTAAAGTACCGCAACAATTATTTTTACTAGCTTGACTTATTCATTCAGTTACATTTGTGTGTCCCTCCAACTGTGCTGGGCATTCGTTTAATAAGTTTTTTATGGATAAAATTGGGATTCTTATAATTCCATAGATTAGAATGAATAACTGGATTTCATAGGATAATACAAATAATTAAAAGTAACTTTCCTAACAATAACTGAAACAAAGATTATAAAAAAAATGAAAAATCTAGTAAATTAAAATTTGTTTCCCATAAATAGTAATATATCAGCTTCAGAAATTACAATTCTATCGTAAAAATAGTTACTAAAATAAGGTATTCAATTTGAAACAAATATTCTATTTATCATCTTCAGTTAAAAGCTTTACTTACAAACAAAATACTTAAAAGCCAACACCTTACAATATCACAAGTCTCCAGACCTAAGTATTGGGAGTCATACATTTTCTTTAAAATAATTTAAGAAATGCTGCTACTAAGACCTTTTTTTAAATACAAAACCCTCAAATTACCTTAAAATTATTTCGAATGTAAGTATCTTCTAGAAACATTTTTTTTTGTAGTTTGGACTATTTCAATTAGAGGACAGTTAGTTTATACAATGAAAGTAGCTTCGAATTATTGGCAGAAAATTTTCTGAAATTTGTCGTAATTCTTTTCCATAAAAGCATGTTTTACATCCAAATTTTCATAGAATATGCTAAACAAACGATGCATTCCACAAAAAAAATCTAATGATTCTTTCACAAGAGTAGCGAAAAATTGGAACGGTAATTAGGATATTAGGATAAATATTTTTTTACAGTATTCTCATCAAATATTTTATTTAATATTAATCCTAAGGTTTACACATTTTTATATCCTGTATTAGCAGCAAGGGGCAATAATATTTTGCTTCTCAGAAGAAAACAATGGAAAGGTCCGCTTGTATGGGGTGTAAATTTTGTTGTATATTATCTAGTTATGGCGATATACCTATAAATCACTCTTAATGGTATATAAGCGGAATATTAGATGAATTTTTATAGTTGAATGAGTAGAGATTTTAGTTGAATGACATCGGTCGCCGCCGCAAAATAGCGGGAGAATGTTGCTTGAAGGAGCAATATTAACAGCCTCCCAATATAGTACGTTGCGATATTTTGGCTTAAGGTATGCCGTAAAGAAAGTATAAGAGTTGATTGAACTTGGTTATGCAAGAGAAAAAAATTGTCATTTTGCTGAAAACTCGGCGTACAGATACATCTCAGGTAAATAGACAATTGGGAAGCTAAGAGACGTGATTAGGTGAACGGTCTTGCCACCAGAGGTATATAAAAGTGCTGTCAACCGTGGTCAATAAAAGGGCTCGCAGAGATTACTCGAACGTACTGGGCCGTTGTTTCTGGTTGTAGAAAAGTCTTTGACCTATTGATATGCCTCTGTGGCGCCAACGAAGAGTTGCCCAGTTAGCGAAGTTTAAGAGGGGAGACGCATTATTGGAATGAGTGAGGTTGGAGGATCGTATCGACGAATCGGCCGCCACCTTAACCGTTCTGACCACGCTGTCAGGACGTGTTGGGACTATTATAGTGAATGCGTGAAGGCACGCGCACTCGGTAACTTGGTTCTTGGTCAGGGCGCCATCGCCTAATCACCAGGAAGACGGTTTCGTCTTCCGCCATCTAGGCACTGGTATAGTATATGGCATATGGCCTCAGTGTCTTCCTTAACCACTTTCAGGCGTTTGGCTGAAGGAAATTTGCTCTGACGGCGCCCATTGCGTGTCCTACCATTCAAATCCACCCATCGACGCCATCAAGTGGCACGTTGAACGAGCTACTTGAACTGCAAGAGACTGGAGTCAGGTTATTTTTAATAAGAAATCCAGGTGCTCTGATGACCTGTTCGTGTCTGGAGAGCTTGTGATGAGGACCTGTATTCTGCAATTGGTGAGGCGCGACATCTCGTGGTGGTCTGGGGGGGGGGGGGCATCACATAAGACAGTCGATCAACCCTGGTAATGATACGTGGGACAGAAACAGCACAGCGTAATATGCACAGAGCATCCTGAGGCCCCATGTGTTGCCACTCATAGCAAAGGATGACGCTCGGATGCACACACAGCAAGGGTGTCACAGGAATGCCACCATAACATTTCCACACTTCCGTGGCCTGCCCGATCGCCAGATGTCGAATATGTCTGGAACCACCTGGGTCGTCAACTTCAGCAGGCTAGAAGTTTACATGACCTTAAGAACCAGTTTCAGCAAAAATGGACATATTCCGCAGGATACCAAGCGAAACCTGTATGCCTCCATTCCCGGGCGTATTATATACCTCCTGTGTCAAAGATAGAGGTGGACAAACAAGAACTAGTACTTCAATTTATGTATTCAGTTTTCCGCAATATAATTTTTTATTTTGCTATGAAACGTTAATTATACATGCATAGTTAACGTTTTAATCGCTGGCAAAGGCAGCACTATAACAGGAGACATTACGAATACTTCATTAATTAAGAACTAGGATAAAACAGCTTCAAAGGAATAGTTTTACATTTTAGCAAACGCCTTCATAGGGTGATAACTAATTATGAAATTGACTTCTACTGTAGGAAAGTTGATATGTTAATTAATTGTATTTACAAAGATTATTAAATTGGCTTCATCGAAGCATTTTATGCTCAAGACTTACAGATTGATTGTAGGGATTCAGTTTGTGAATGCGAGTTACAAATTATAACTAATTACCACATTTAAAGTAATGGTAATTGATTTAACTCTAGTATTTAACCACAGCTGTCGTTGTTCTCGATTTTTCTCAAAATACTTAATTATGGTCCAAAACCGCCGACGCATTTCCGAATCTCAAGAGGAGACGCTGCATGCAAGGGGTGAAATATCCGGTGGATTTAATTCCGAATTTTTCCTGCTCATCGTCGCGTGTAACACGATCACCATAGCATATGCCTGTTCGCTCATCTACTACATGAAGCTGCTGCACGTTCGGTTGTCCCGGAATGCGCTTTGCAGGCTGAAGAGTCGATGGAAGTTCTGTGTCCGAGCCGACTCGCGGACCTTGTCAAGCCTCGTGTATGGCTTCTGGTTAACCTAGTTTCCTTTTTGGCGAATGTTTTCCCCAAACGGCTCCTTTTATGCTTCAGACACCGCTGGTGTCTCCCTCTGCCGGATTTAAGCCGCGAATTTTGATAAAATATCGGTAGTTATTTACGTTACCTTGTTTTCATAATCGAATATCATGATTTCCGTATTATCTATGAATTTGGCACTTACTGGGTGGAACTCCATGAAGTTGAAGATAGAAAGTAGACAATATCATTTCTGTCTTCACCTAATAATTTCCATCTTCATGGATAAAGGAAATATTGAGCTTATTTTTTACGAAATAGATTGTTGGCTGTCAAGAAATTTTTTTCCTTAAGTATCTGTGGTCATGTAGATGATTCAGTATTAATATAGTAATAATAATGAGCAAATTATGTTCAGTTGTACGGGAAAATTCTTGTACCATGTAAGCATTTAGTTCTTATCCGATTAGAAAGTAAAAAAGACAAATATTTTTATCGATTGTCTCAAATTTCAATGTTAAAACTCTAATAAGATCTTCACCGCATCCAGTACGCATTTGGAAAATACGCGAGTTATTTATTCCCGAGAATTTCTGAAAATACGGCCCCTTTACTTTATCTCTATGTCTCATCAGCGTAATGTTTAAGCCTGAACTACACTAGTGTTATAAATCACAATCCCGATTTCCTTGACCTTTGTTAGTTTTTATCGTCCATATTTTTAACGGTATTAGGTAAAGATATACATAAGATTCAGTGACAACTAAGTAAGTTAAGGAATAGTGTTCTAGAATTCTTGGTAAACGTAAAGTTTACGTAAAGTTAGCCTGGAAAAAAGTTAGAGTATATCCAAATATATTTTCGTATCGTTTTCGTTTTATTTGGAAATCAGGAATTTAGGATGTTTTTAAATTGTAAGTAGGCCTTCAATAGAATCACGAAAAGACTATTGGACTTAATTTATGAGAGAGCAGGTTCCTCTCTACAGCATGGTTTTTGGTGCTATACGTTGAAAATTTTATTTGCAGTGTTGGTAAAAATGAAATTTTTGCCGATTTAAAATGTGCTTTTACTTGTAAATGACGGGTCCGTCGGCTGTAATTTTGCATATGCAGTCGACCCTCACGTAACGCGATCTCACGACGCGATTTTGTTAAGACGCAATTAATCGTTATACACCCATTTCACAAGACGCGATCGTACTTTCAATAGGACGCTGTTTTGGTGAAGGAACGCTTTTTGCTCGTTGGAAAAGCCCTTGTTCTGGAGTCGTGAATGATTTCTGTGAGATTCCTTCAGTCGAAGATGAAATCAGCGAAATCATCAACCTCGCGAAAGCTCTTGGAGGAGAAAGATTTGATGATACGCAGGAGAGGCAGATGAATTGTACGATTCCCATCAAAATGAGTTGATGGAAGAGGAGTCGTTGGAATTGGCTGATTTCAGCGAGAACAAAGCGAGTGACGATTCCGTGACTCTAGAAGAAAGTGAGCGGCCGACACGAAAGCTCTCAAAGAAATTTTTTATTCAGTTGACGAAGTTCAGGGAAAATTAGTTTTACTAGATTCGAGGATAGCGAGAAGTCCCCGGATCAACAGCCAAATTAAACGGTTGATTTCTACAACAATTCTAAGGCAAGAAAGTTTAATGTCAATATCTATGAAAATTCCTCGTTTAATCTCAGGACGTACAACCTCGTCTGCCTTGCCTCGTCTGTCTGTCTGTCTCTCTTAATTTGTTTGGTGATGAACGTTTTCCTCGTTTTCAATTTCAGGGCTGGGCGCGTGAATCCGTCAACGTTCACTCTAGCAATCCCTATTGATCCAGATTTCATTTTTCTCAAGACTGACGACGCCATTAGCACAAATTATTTTGCTGTCATTTAAAAAATTTTAAATATTATTACACTAACAATAAGCACTGTCAGGCCTGTCAGTAAAAGCTCTATCTTTGCTTTTAAAATGATTTAAAACGGGTGAAATATATTATTTGGAAGTGTTTTTGTCGAATTGAAAGCTTTTTTTGAAAACCAAATCAAATTAACGGTAATATATTGTTTCTACGAATGTCTGATTACAAAATCATTTGCTTATGATAACGAAATTTTACTCATACGTACAATTATTGAATTTTAGGAAAATTTTGTTGAATAAATGATGGTGACTTAGATGTTGAGATTAAGGAGCGAAACTCGATGTACCTCATAGTAGTAGTGTTTCAAATAGCGTGATTTCACAAAACGCGGCAAAGTCAAGGAACGTCACTTCGCGTTGTGTGTGAGTCACAGTAATATCACAGTAAACGTAATCCGAAGAAAGTTTACTTTAAGAAGTTCTCTTCTGTGAGTCTTACTTTAAAATCCATTATTGCTCACCTTCTAATAATTACCCCATAGATATTTACTTCCTAGAAAATCAGTCAGCTCACAATTCTACCATGTAACAGGCTTTCTAAATAAAGCTTTTGTGATATGAAAATTCTCCCAACAACGCATTATCTCGGTATAAAATCTGAAGAAACAAACAATTGAACTGTTTACGTATATCAACTGACTTACTTTAAGTGCGTGGAGAAAGTTTATCTTCCGGAAGGTTCGTCTACCAAATTCTGATGTAGAACGTTCATTACGAAGCCCCTGGTATGCCGCAACCACACCTACATTCTCGTGTTTGCGTGGTCTACCAATCAGGATGAGTTGGTATGCGGTGTTTCGAGTTTTCCGCAACTTCTTATTCTATCAGTGAAATGTGGTGTTTTCCTTCATATTTATTGAATTGTGCCATAGAAATATTTGAATACCATTTCGATAAAAATTTCGTTGTGTCATCTTTGATTCGTATTATTCCAAAGACTTTTGAGCATCGGAAAAAATGTCACAGATTCGAAAAGGAACGTGTCAGTAGCTTTGGTATTATTGGTAATAAAAAGAATAGATCTGATAAGTTATATATTATCCTTCCAATGAAAGATATAAATATGGAGAATATTTTAAGCTTTCTGATATTGATCAACTTTATTCTTAAATGCGACGTTCAATGAAAATAGAACGGATGTTTTTTATCTTCCACTCTTTCATTAATATGTAGTTTCGATTGGTATCGTTTGTGTTTTTTTCAGTCGTATATCATTCGTTTGCTTGATTTTATGTGCTAATTTATCGTTTAGTGTAGAGTTTGATGCTGATTTCTGTATCTATTTTTGTTGTTTAAATTTTCACATTGCTTCCATAAGAGGCAGTGAGACTTAAATCACCAGGAAATGGAGCTTTGAAGGAATTGCTTTTATAGAGAAAAGCTGTCTGCAGCGGATCCGAAATGATGTACTGTTTCAGTTTATTATTACAATTGTTGTACTCTTTATTCGGCGAGATATAAGCCTCTTTTACTCGTAACCTCTGAAGTTACTGATGCTATTGCGCATAAAATTACAAAATTGAACAGAAAAAGACAATTCAGACTTTGTTATGAATGTAATATTGATTTCGTCGAAGAAATTTTGTTCTTTTGCAATGCTTACTATTTTTATTTTTCGTCCGAAACATCGTTTATTTCAACTAATTTTAGGTCGCGCCCCAGAAAAAAAACTTTTCCGAAATAACCTAAAAATATCGATTTTTTTTATCAGGCCCGTGTAAATCTGCAATTAGTCTTGGAAGGCTAGGGGTACCGCCGAGAAGTTACATTCATTGGCCACTAGAATTCCGCTAGAATAGATCTTAACTATAAGTGGCCTATTGCATCATTAGCCATATTTTATGATGGTTTTTTGAAAGAAATTAAATGGGTTGAATTCAAACCAAGAAATGAATACAAATCTACGATTAATGAACGAGGGCCAAGAAGTGGAGGGTAATTTTAACGACTATTCCTTCTTTACGATATTTTCCAAATTATTTTCTTTGTTTCCTCGTTTTTAAGTTCGTAACTTATTCGATAGAACATATCAATCTTTCCGGAAGTTTTTAGATATTTCTTGAAATCTTTCGAATCTTTACATTGATATTGTCAATTTCTTCTTCATCAAATAAAGGAAGAATTCCTTCCGAATACTGAAACTGAAATCTCCGAAAATTCTCGACATTTGTCATAGCTTCAACGGCTTTTTGTATGATTGTTTGAAGAAGTGATCAAATATAATTTAATATACTTTCAGGGAGCTTCTAGTAGATAAGTTGAGAGGACTGCCGAGTTATGAAAAGAAAATCAAAATTCTATTAACTAACGAACATACAAAGTAGGTTACACTAAATCATATAAAAAATAATCTGAAAGAAAGTTAGACTATCCTCACAAAAGCATTTCCAAACAGCGTCGAAGACACGCTGTAGCCATCGTAGTTCAGCTGTAGTACCTGCCCTGTAATCTGAAAGACTTGAGTAAGGTTGAGAAATCTTCGGTTATTTTCCATTATTTATTTTTTCGTATTCCTTTGTCTATCTCAATGGAAGAATGAAAAACAGGATTTCATTTACACTGACTATATATTTAAAGAATGTTCGTAAAATATGATAACCTGTTTCTTCAATATTAGTTTAATTCTACTGTGATGAATGGCATAAGTTAGTTTCATTTCATGCGGACTTTTTATATCGTAAGAATGTTGCCGTAATCTAACTTTAATTCTTTTTTCTTCAGGGGGCCTGTTCCATCCTGCAGATGATCGTCAGGAGGTGGCATTTCGCTATGCAGTAGAGAGAATTAATTCTGACCGTGGCCTCCTTCCCAGATCTCGTCTTTCAGCACAAATAGAGAGAATATCACCTCAGGATAGTTTCCATGCATCCAAGAGAGGTAATTGTTGTTCATTCATACTTCTGTTTTTCTTGAGAAAAGCATAGCAGTTACTGAAAATCAAGGTAACATTTGAGACACTCCTTTGTGTATCATGAAATTATTTTCAGCAACTATTACATATTATGACTAAATTTTGCATGATTTGTTGGGTTTACAAATCTCTGACAGTTCGTTTCATAACATATGCCTAAAAACTTTTATTACTTGTTTGGGACTTGACAGATTTGTCTGTATCAAAAAACTCAAGGCATATTATATGTATTC